>JACXGI010015668.1:0-17090 GCA_016801175.1 Esox masquinongy | reverse complement strand
TCAGTTGTCACAGCAGAATTGATAATAACAAACTACCTATATAATAATGGGTGCTTGCTTCAGATGAACAAGTTATCTTCAAGACATCAAACACAACACAAAATGCCAAATGAACATGCTTCTATCCAATTTGTGGTGAAGACATGAACGTTGAAATGGCAATTTTGGTTAAGGTCGAGGTGTCTCGCGTCAATTTGGGATGGACTGGGAAGCCAAAATGCTGCCAGACTGGAGATTTAAATGAAGCTGGAGGACTTTCATCACCACCACTCGCCATTGTAGATCCAGCTGTGTTCTGCGTTCGGCTCACTAAGTTGGAAAAGTTACAGCAAATGCCTACATTAATTGCGACATGTGCAATGACTCTTATTTAATCAGAATAACTATATACAGAATATATTCATATCAATCTGATTTATTGAATAAAGTCATTCAACATACAGTAGCTATTTATTTATTTTGTATTTAATTTTTCATTTATTCGGGTTCTTGTGCGAACCGTGAATAGCACCCAGTACCGTATGGTACAGTTATGAATACGTGTACCGTTGCAGCCCTATTTGTTATTGTTATGTACGCTAGACTTTAGTTTGACATGTCTTCCCGATGATATATTGGAACAACCATTTTAACCCGTCCCCGTCCCAATGGGATGGTGATTAGGGCACGGGTCTTAAAATCCTAATGTTGCAGGTAACAATATACAACAATAAGAGGCTTGTTTTGTCAAAAGAAAATCCATATTTTGTCAGTCACAACGACAAATCTCCTCATTATGTACAGTAGAATATTTTGTTCTTTACTTGCATAGTAGCCTGGTCTACTCAACCTAACACCTAGTCTGATGATAAATCAGTGTAATTGTAATTAAATACATTTCCATCTTGGTTGTTAATCTCTGGTTGGGCAAATAAGTGGAGGTCAGCAGTGCAGCTTATATTTATTAGTTTTCTCATCTATCACTTATCCTACAGCTTATAATGTAGACCTAGAGCCTAAATCAATATTTTGGGCAGAATGAAAAACGTGCTGATGATAGCCTCAGGATGGCTATCATCGTCCTTTGTTAAAACAAAGGACGCCCTCCTGGGCTGATCATGCACAACTGTGTCCAAGGTTTACAAAGAATGGTGCGACAAACAAAATATCCATTGACTCTTGGCTACAGTTTTCTCTTCATCACATGAATACTTCGGGCAGGATTATGCATATTACCTTGGATTGTTTTAGGAAGAGGATTTAGTTGATTCAACTGAATCTTATTGATTCTTTCCTCTAATCAAATGAAATCCTATCGAACTAAAATATAATTCCTATAGTTTATGCAGGTATGCATTGAATTGTCTTGAAAGGGAAATATGCATCTCTACTGTTAGATTAGATACATAGTGCTTTTATTTTGAAGCAGAAAGCAGACGTGTGAAAATACCTTCAAGTAAAATGTGACTTTGCTGTTGCCTCGGGAAAAATATCTCAAATCCATAATGCTGAAGTATAATTCCAAGTTAAAAATGTTAGCTTCACTGGCTGAATAAATCTGCAGGGGAGTGTATATGACATTATAGTCACAACTTAACAGCCACCCCTGATTCTGGATGTTTAACAGAGTTATCATCTTTCTCTCTTGTTTTCCCATTCTCCAAATAACAGGAAGTCCTCTTGACATCACTTCCTGCCTGCAGCAACTATGTCGTGCCGGGACATTCACGCCACAAATGCTTTCTCCTTCATCATTGCCTTCCTCTCTGTGGGAGGAATCACGGTGGCGGCTCTAATCCCACAGTGGCGAGTGACACAACTCGTCACCTTCAATAAGAACGCCAAGAACATCAGCGTTTACGACGGCCTCTGGGCCAAGTGTGTGAAACAAGATGGCTACTCCGGCTGCTACTACTATGACTCTGAGGTATGGCACAGTCTGAGGACATGGTCTATCCCATAAACCCGCCCTACGGGCCTTTAGCCGGATCCACATGGGCACACTCAGGGCTCCGGAGTAGCGATCTACACAGGAAACAGTTTTGCATGAATCATTTCTAATGCAGTGCTTCCTTCCCCTCACAGTGGTACTCTAAAGTGGATCAGCTGGACCTGAGACTACTCCAGTTCTGCCTGCCAACAGGCCTGTTGTTTGGCTGCCTGGCCCTGTTGCTGTGCATGGCAGGTATGTGTAAGACCTGCTGCTGCTCTGACAAGCCTGAAGGGGACATCAAGAGAATCCGCTTCCTGGTCAACAGCCCTGGCTGCCACCTGGTGGCCGGGATGTTCCTGTTCCTGGGGGGGGGCATTTCCATGGCGCCCTCTGTGTGGTTCCTGTTTCGGACCAAGGAGATGAACATCAAGTACGACCGCATCTTCTCAGACGGCTTCGCGGTCTACATTGCCATTGGTTGTTCAGGCGGCCTCTTTCTCGCTGCCCTGTTGATGTTCATGTGGTACTGCATGTGTAAAAAGCTGCCCTCTCCCTTCTGGCTGCCTCTACCCACCCTGCCCAACTCCATCTCCACCCAGCCCCTTACGGCTAACGGATACCCCTCCCCCGTTTACGCCCCCCCTCAGACGTTCCCGCAGACGTTCCCTCCACAGGGCTACGCCCCCACCATGATGGACGCCCAGGCCTATGCGCCCCCCCAGGGCTACCCCCAGAGCGTGGCTCCCCCTGCCCAGCCGCCCCAGGTCTACATGTCCCAGATGTCAGCCCCTGATGGCTATGGGTCCGAGGTGGGGGTGAACCAGGCCTACAGCTACGCCCCATCCCAGGGTTACGCCTCGTCTCAGGTGGGGTACGCCCCATCTCAGGTGGGCTACGCCCCCAGCTATGCAGGCCCGCGCTACTCCACACGATCGCGCTTGTCTGGCATTGAGATAGACATCCCTGTTCTAACACAAGGACTCTGAGGAAGGGAGACTGATGCAGGCTCACACTGAGGCGTCTCCAGCCGTCATGTCCCCAGTAGAGGGTTACACACAGGCAGTGGCGAATGAAGGACAGTGTCAGTCTGCACTACTAGTTCTACTGTGTCACTCAACCTAACACTGCACTGCTGGAGACAATTTAGTATCATGGGTTACATTCAGGCTCCATGACCGAGAAAAGAAAAATATTAGTGCCCCCTCATGAAGTTGAATCCCTTACATTTTTTATGGCATACAGTTGTTTCTAAATACATAGTTGTATGTCTTGTCTACATGCAAGGCTATCTAGTATTGCCGCACTAACGTCTGTTGCTTCTGAGATTTGAACCACTAAAAAAAATGAACCAATCTTTATGTAGTCAGATTTTTAAAAGGACACTTACTAACTAATGTTTTGTAATTTGCCTACTACCTTGTCTCGTTTGTTATCACTGAAAACATTCACTAATGGTTGTGCCTTGTTAAGAGGAGCCTTGTTTGTTTATCCGTTATCTTGTTTGTTGTGTTAGATGATGGGAATACTTTAACTGGTTAGAGTTGCTTTTCTTATTATAGTCCTATACACATTTTATTCTGGCTTTGGATGCATTTCTTTCGTCTGCTGTAAAACGGAATGTTACCGACATTTAGATGTTCATTCAAAAAAGCCAAACTATGCAGATCCTGTTTTCCTATCAAATGTAAGCTATAAGACAGCTTATTGGCTTCTTAGGCCAAACTAATACACTGATCTCCTTCTTGTTATGTTTTATTACACATATCATTGAAATGTTATTCACACCATGATGCCACTGTAACACTGTATATCATGTAGGTATGTGTATATCAGGTAGCGTGTTTGGAAAATAGCACATCTATGAAGCCATTGTGATAGCGCTGTAACAGAGAACTCATTCAAGCTCTGTGCCTGTCTGCTACTAAGACCATAGGAAAGTAAATGACCCTCAGGTACAGTACCCCCAACTGTTTGTCTTGGGTTAGTGAAGGAGTGTCTACACAGAGCAGTGCAAGCGAAAGCTAAACTAGCCTGGTTTCCACCTCATTTGTCATCTACTACCACACTGTAATATCACTTTCCATTGGCGATGCTGGATCTAAGGGGGTCAAAAATGAATTTAATTCACTGTGCCTATTGTTAACACTATCTGTAGACAACGGTTCCTATCACATTCTATCACTTTTTTTTTTACCAAGCTATACATTTTAGCCCTAAATTACCTGACATGCTACCTGTTGCGATACTGTATTTATAGTACAGTCTAATGTGCTTGTCTGGCTGTAAAATGTCTTTGTTCACTGGGATTGTTTTCAATAAAACTTTGTTAATCAAATTAAACTGTATCAGTGCTCCTCGGCATGGCCTGGAGATGACTGGGAATGGTGTCACTGTACCACCAGAGATGTATTCACTCCCACTAAGTACTTAACATGATTAACAGGGTTAGAGAATGGACACACTCAAATTAATCACCTTTTTTGGACAATGAGAGGTTTGAACTCTGTGACTCTGTTCAGTCGAAAGGCAGAGAATCCGAGGGAGTGGCGCCGGGCTTGAGATGGAGCTAGGTATCTGGGGCTGATTGGATTACAAGCAGCGAGGGAATGGGTTGTTTCCGGGCTTCGGGGTTAGTGCCGTGTCAGTTGGTTATGGCTCCAGTTTGGCACTTCATTGATCGGTCAGAATAGTAATCAATACTCTGTTCACCTGACTTCAGAGTGGAAAGTAGTTGAAACAAATAGTCTCCTTGTATTTTCCACTTGATCTGAACAGATCAGTAAAAGACTGGATAGGTCCAGTGGGGTGTTTGTGCCTGCCTAGTTCTTTCACACCAATTCAGATGGTGGAAAGGAGACAAAGGAAGACAATCTAGATAATTAGGTCTGTATGTAGTAGTTACTTATTGAAAGGCAAGGATGAAAAAGCTGCATTTTGTAGCCATCTGGAATAAAAAAGTACATGTTGAAGCATTTATCAGAAATCTTCCCAGGCTACAGTAATAGTCCACACATACTAAGGAGTAGTGCTGGCTAAAGGGTTGCTGATCCTTCCGATCAGTCAGCCACACAGCCATACAAAACATGAAAATACACGGCTTACAAACCCAAACTACGTTTCTACATTTTCGTTTACCTGGTTAGCTGATGATTCTGCACTTTTTATCATTTTTTTCACTAAGATGTAGTGCTGTCAGCATGCTGCCTCATCTTTGAAAAATGCGCACGCACACACACACACACACACACACACACAGTGACCCCCAGGGAGTTTACTGGGATGGTTTGGCCTGTCAGACGTAACAGACTGAACCGCGACCGCTAGTAACCCGCAGAGAAGACCAACCAAGTTGTTATACCACAACGTGCGCACAAAGAACCGATCCCTTTCTACACCTCTGAACTACCCACCGATGACATGGTGCGTCCATTGGGGACTGGGCCTGAAGATACTGTGAAGAAGATAACGGTACACCTGTGCTAAACAAACACCCGGTGATAAACAAAAGCAGTGCTACCAAACCCTTTGGCAAGGCCTTGAACCAGAACCCTTTGTCTAAATGTCTGCCCCGGGTACGCTCCTCATGTAGGGAGGCTTCACCGGTTGTTTTCGGAGAGTTACCCACAGGCCTGAACCCACTCGAGTTCCATACAGAGCAACCACCTCCACATCAGTGGCACCAGAAACAACCAGAGTGAAATAATCTCTATTGTTATACAGTCTCTTGGTTTGTCTCCGTTCAGGGACGATCCTCTGCCCTATTCCCCACAGTGAGTCATCACACCGACACGCTCCATAATGTCACTTGAATATGTTGTAGTGTGGATGGTGGTGGCTCACCAACCTAAAGGTTTCTTTTCGTGTCAAAGTGATGTCAAAGGAACAACACTGACCCATCAGTCATGAATGTTTTTTTGTAAAGAATGATTTTTCACTAATACGTGTAGATTAATATGCTGTGTCATTTCAGAGTATTTGAGCTTTGCTGAATAATATTTTGTAGACATGAATGATAGTTCAGAATGTACGGACATTTATTAATATTAAATATGATTAGAATTTAAATAAGGAGTCTTTGTGTTATAACTTATCATTACATTAATGCTATGATGTTCTTGTGTTCCTTTTCCAAATTATTGCTTTTTTGGGTGAGGAAGGATAGCCTTTCTTAATTATATATTTTGACAACACCAAACACACATAATATGGTATGAGCTGTGACTAGGATTATGGGTTGGTCACAGATGGGCCCCCAAATGTCCTTGTACAAAAGAAAAGGGCGTGGCCTACATGCTGGAGGAGTCCAAATGATCTTGGATACAGGCTGCTGGCTAATTAATATAGAGAGGGGGGGCTGGCTGCCCTTTCATTCAGGCTTAGATGTCCCAATGATTCTTTTCTGTGAATGTTTTCGTGTGTGTGTAAAAGGGGTTGGCTAAAGGCCACAAAGGATCTCCCCACCTCCCCTCCAACCTCCATCCTCCTCATTCATAGGCCACCCCCACACTCTCCACCCCACAACCCATCTTTACCCACTCCAACCACACCATCCCGCCTCTACCAAACCCCATCCCCCACCTCCCTCTGGCATCCCTGAGGTCTATTTAGTCGGCATGTCCTTTAGGCTATATTCTATTTATCATATTTCTATGCTAAGCAGATCAGTGTTGTTTTGAAACCATGAGCCAAGTGCCAGGTGGGGGATAGGGAAGCAGGACTGTGACAGTCAGACACAGGGTTCTATACAAAGATAACACACTCAGCAGAAGCAGCATTGAGGAGAACTGGTCCCAGAACACCTTCAGCATCCTCCCCATATAGGTCCACATTAGTCAGCATCTTAGTTGCCTGACTCACCGGTTCTGGTTCTGCCAAGGTGGAATAAAGGCATATGGGTGAGCCATATGGCCGTCAGGAGCCCTGCTGTCTCAGTGTTCTAACCATCTAATCCAACCGGACCATTTCATTGGATCACCCAGGTATCAGCTTGGAAGCTGTCTGCTGGCTTGGGGAGTGGATTCAGAGACCGTGTGATTACCAAGCGAAGAGCTCTAGTAACCAGACTGACAGTTTTGTAAATACCTTATTGTATAACCTGCCTGTCTGACAGACAGGTCTACAGAAAGAGCCGTGGGGCATGTTTACAGAACACCACCGCCTGAGAGGATCTCTAAAAATAAACTTCAGAAACACTGTCTGCTGACTGTGGATTTATTAACAGAATGCTGCATCTCTATGCACGCAAGCACGGCAGTGTGAGACAGACTGTGCATACAGGGCATGGAGGGCAACGCTTTGTCTTTCCAGCAGGAATCTGTGTGTGAGTCAAGCCGACTGTCAGAAAGAGAGAAAAGGAGAGTACCTGTCAGGAGGGCAGACATATCAGCTGCTCTGAGTCCAGAAACAGACAGCCGACGCTGGGTTTGAGAGCAGCAAAGCATTGCTTTGTCATGGAACCAGGATGCTAATGGCTAACTAGAGAGCAGCACATAGATGCTGCTCCCTAGTTAGAGTCTCTGAAAGCTTACTGGTGACCAGTGTGTGTAGCAGAGCACTGCAGAGATATTCTGAGTTAAGAGATCTGAAAGCGCAATCTTCTCTTACTCTCCCACTCACTCTATCATTTGAATAATTCAGTCCCATCAGAATGACTGCAGAGGGAGAGAAGAAGAGTGAGAAAGGGGAAAAGAAGAGCGAAGAAAGGAGAGGAAAGGAGAGAAGGGGGGAAGGAAAGAAGAGAAGAGGAAAGAGAGATGAAGGGGATACGGAGGAGGCTGCTAAAACAGATGTCACAAATCCAGAGTCTGAGTGCTGTTCCAGTTCTCCCGCACACCCTCGTTCTCCCTGACCCCTCTCTTTTCCTCACCCCCTTGATCTCCCACACCCCCTCCTTCTGACTCACCCCCACTTTGTCTCTGTCTATTCCTCTCTCCTCAACTCTCTCTATTTGTCTGTGACTTGTCACTCCTCTACCCTAGCTTCTCTTTCTCTCTCACCTTCACCTCTCTCTTTTCTCTCTCCTTTCTCTCTCACTCTGTTTGATCCACCATAACCATTTAAGATGGGATATGAATTTTAGAAAGGCAATTCCCTGTGGCAGAAACACACACCCATGCACACCAAACACATACATCCACAAAAAACAACCCACCGCACAAACCGCACGCAACCCACCACACACACGTCTTTACTATATGGACTTCCTCTTCTCTCACCGGTCAACAGATTTTAAACCATCGGCTCTTCTTCATCAATCCAACCATTCGTTATATAATTCTTCTATACGTCATGACTTAGTTGGTCAGCTCTAATATCATTAGTAATTATTTATTGTTTAGAGAATATCTTTATACACATTTTTAATTATGGTTATGTCAGCGTAGTCTGAGCGCTATCTGCATTCAGGTCTGCTGCAGCTGTGATCCTATTCAGTCCTGAAGACTTCTGTTACACAGAGTTTGTGTGTGTGTGTGTGTGTGTGTGTGTGCATTCATGAATGGGTGGCAAGGATAGGGTTCACCAGGGTACTTACGCTGATGCTGTCCTTCCCTCCAGGCTCAATCATGTAGGTGTGATTCCCATCAAAAAACATCCCACTGAGAGAGAGGAGAGAGGATTAGGATTTCATTAGGATCCCCATTAGCTACAGACAAATGCAGCAGCTCGTCTTTCTGAGGTCCACACAGAACATAGAACATTACATAACACATGTCATTAATGTACAAACACAAAACAAAGACATAAGAACCTACAGAACAAATACAGATAGTACAACTGCACATTCAATTCTAGTCTGGCATTATATTCCTTCAACTAACAGGTTTCATATCAATTTACAACAGGGTGCCTTCCCCATCACAGACTGACTCCCCCAGCACAGACTAACTCCCCCATCACAGACTGACTCCCCCAGCACAGACTGACTTCCCCAGCACAGACGCCAAGAACCTGTGTCCTTAGGCCCTGAAGAGACCCGGGAGCGATAGAGGGAGAAAGAGAGAGGAAGAAGGAGCAATAGAGGGGGAAGGGGGGGGGGGCAAAAAAGAGGCATAGATCAATATGGCAGCCAGCTACTGCAGACATAAACAAGATGGATGCCACTACTCTCTCTCCTTTACAGAAGGTGATCTGTCTGTCCTGCCTGTCTGTCTTTCTGTCTGTCCTGTCTGCCTGTCTGTCCTGCCTGCCTGCCTGCCTGTCTGTCTGTCCTTTCTATCAATTTATTTTGTACCCAGATAATGTAATAATTATTTAATGTCAAACTTCTGTGGTGCTGCATGTACATGTGCTAGCTAATAGCAGAGACAAAGTACTAATTCAAACTGCAGGTTGAAACGGGGCTTGCCAACAATCTAGCTGGACCTCCATCAATTAATTGCATGATTCAGCAATATTACTTACTTCTTAAGTTTATTTGTTAATTACGTATATTTCTGATGTTAAATTGCTGGAGGGCGGTTTCAACCGATATTTGGCAGAAGATTTCTCACCAACAATATGGAAACCCTCCACCATATGCCCAGTACATAAAGAGCAACTCATCCAACTGCAAGCTCACAACAATGTTCAGACTAGTGGCAACGAGTTGTCCTCCCTCTGAGCTCTACGTTAGTGATGAAGAGCTCTGAAAGGCTTATTCTCCCCCAGCTACAAAAGGAGGGATGTTCAAATTAAAAAAGCACAGGGATGTTCATGACATAGTTCTGTCCCTAATACACTGTGCATACACACCAGCCTGGAGAAGCCCAGGGCTGAAATAGACAGGTTTTCCCTCTGGTGTGGCCAGAACTAACTGGACCATAAATGGGTATTTCACCCTGAGAGACCCTTAGTTGGACCCTTAGTTATTATGTTTGAGAGAATTCCTGGCCAGTGAGTTTTGTTTCATACATAATCTGCAAGGCGTGTGTGAATGGGCTTTGTGTGCTAAAACATACACTATATGGCATCAGAAAGTGTACTGAAGGGTGATCTGAAAAATGTGTCATAGTGATCAAGAGTGTTGGGCATGTACACAGGTCACTGGATCTAATCCCTGAGCCAAAAATGACAAAAAAAACCTGTCCCTAAGCAAGTGAATCCAAATTGCTCCCAGGTTGTTGCTGTAAATAAGAATTTGTTGTCAGCATGCTTACCAGGTAAGCAATATATATATATATATATATATATATATATATATATATATATATATAGTAAGTAATATATATATTACTATATTTAGTAATATATATATATTACTTTATAGTTATTTTTCTTTCCTTTCCAAAAAAGTCGAAAAGGAAGGTTTTGCCATTTTGCCACCAAAACAGCCCTGACCCGTCGAGGCATGGGCTCCACTAGACCTCTGAAGGTGTGCTGTGGTATCAGGCACCATGACGTTAGCAGCAGATCCCCTAAGTCTTGTAAGTTGCGAGGTGGGGTCTCCATGGACCGGACTTGTTTATCCAGCACATCCCACAGATCCTCGATTGGACTGAGATCTGGGGAATTTGGAGGCCAAGTCAACACCTTGAACTCGTTGTTGTGTTCCTAAAACTATTTTTCCTGAACCATTTTTGCTTTGTGGCTGGGCGCATTATCCTGCTGAAAGAGGCCAAAGCCATCAGGGAATACCGTTACCATGAAAGGGTGCACATGGTCTGCAACAATGCTTAGGTAGGTGGTACGTGTCAAAATAACATCCACATGAATGGCAGGACCCAAGGTTTCCCAGCAGAACATTGCCCAAAGCATCACACTGCCTCCGCCGGCTTGCCTCCTTCCCATAGTGCATCCTGGTGCCATGTGTTGTCCAGGTAAGTGATGCACACGCAACCGGCCATCCACATGATGTAAAATGTCTGCGGCTTCGCAGCCCCATACGCAACAAACTGTGTTCTGACACCTTTCTATCAGTACCAGCTTTAACTTTTTCAGCAATTGAGCAACAGTAGCTTGTCTGTTGGATCGGACCACACGGGCCAGCCTTCGCTCCCCACGTGCATCAATAAGCCTTGGCCACCCATGACCCTGTCGCCGGTTCACCGCTTTTCCTTCCTTGGATCGCTTTTGATAGGTACTGACCACTGCAGACCGGGAACACCCCACAAGGATTGCAGTTTTGGAGATGCTCTGACCCAGTCATCTAGCCATCACAGTTTGGCCCTTGTCAAAGTCGCTCAGATCCTTACGCTTGCCCATTTTTCCCTGCTTCTAACACATCAACTCTGAGGACAGAATGCTCACTTGCTGCCTAATATATCCCACCTACTGACAGGTGCCATGATAACAAGATTATCAGTGTTATTCATTTCACCTGTCAGTGGTCATAATGTTATGGCTTATCGGTGTTTCAGGCTAGCAATCTACTGTAAAATGTATAGCGTACTCATTTTTGAATATGGCTACAATTGTTAAAACTGTTTGCCTTCCTCCCATCAGACAGGCGGTACAGGTCTCTCCGTTCTCAAAACTAGCAGGCTCAGGAACAGTTTCTTTCCCCTTACTGTAACCCTGTTGAACTCTGTGACCCATCACTAACCACACCCACCCTTTGTATTACTGGACTCCGTCACTGCCATACAAAGTCTGATAAGCAAGTTTTCAGTTGTCTACAGGTACGTGTCATTGCTGGTATTCTTGTATTTCATTTGCGCCTGCCGACTTGCAGCTTAAAATTGCCTTCATTGCACATTTAGAACTGTACTTGCATTTCCAACTGTTACATGCACGTCTACCTCGGGAACCTGATTGCTGCTATCCCTGCATTTCAGTTGCACATCCTACCCTACTCCAATTTGTCTCGATTGCAAATTCAGAATGTCATTTGTTCTTCCTTCAGCAATGGAAATTGCCATTTGTACCCACACAACTATTTATCCTACTTGTAACATACACTATATTTAATATTTGAATATTTTCTGCCCTCTATTTGCTTCCATTGCACATTTAGTATTGCCATATGTAATGCATTTGCATTAACTGCACATATACATTCCACTTGTACATACATATACTTAATACTTACATTTGCACTTCTGGTTAGACGCAAACTGCATTTCATTGTATTGTACTTGTACTTGTTCAATGACAATAAAGTTTAATCTAATCTAATCTAATAAAACAGCAATTGACTTGAGTCTTCGGTATTGAAAACCGTGCCTGTGGAAATTAACTATTGAGATATTTTATATTCTCTGATCGCCATTTTGTTATGTCTGCTATGAATGCTGGAACTTGAATGTGTGGTATTTTATGAACAAACTAATACTGAGGAAGTTTACCGGAAAATTCTAAGTTGCTCATTTTAGATTGGGGTGAGGAGATGATCCAAAGACCTGGTTACTAACTTTAGGAAAGACCCTCACATCCCAGCTCTAGAGATTAAAGTAAAGATTGAGCAAGAGGAAAATTACAAATTTTTCAAATTACAAATGAAAAAAGCTCTCATCCTTAATTTATTTGCACACAAATTAAGGATGTTTAATGTACACCAATCAGTACCACAGTCATTTGACAAATGCTTCTTAGAATCCATCTTAGCTTTTAATAAATGGCAGTTTGGTGCTTTAGGGAAGACGTTAGAACCCATTGAACAGGATAATAAGAATCAGTGGAAAGGTCAATGGAGGAAGCCAAGAACCCCTCAGTGACATTTACAGAAAACAATTTATGAAGAAGGGGATACAAATAGCCTTTGACGTGACACACTAAATGACCAGTATAGGCTCCTACCCTACAGTGTAGGTGGAGACCTCCCTCAAACAAAACTGAGACAGCAGCGTCTAGTCTTGTGCCATCATTGACTACTGAAGTACTTATTTTTTTTACACGAAAATTGACTGAGAACACCTCACTTACAGAAACAATTTTATACATACAGTACATACATGTATTGTATATGTTTACAGACAACCCAAGAAGTACTGGCACGTTTCATGAAATGGCAAATAATAAACCATGATAGTCCTTGATAGTGTTGGTTCTTATGGACTGCCCTTTTTAATTCAAACCACAGGTTTCTGTTGAATTCAAGTGTAGGGGTCAATGTCTTGTTGAAAAACAGGGAAGGAGCACCAAGCAGCACAACTGAAAATTCAACTTGAAGTTCCAATATAAGGGTCAACTAAATGGTACAGTATAAGGGTCAATTAGAAGGTACAGTATAAGGGTAAACTAGAATGGCCAACCAGAAGGTACAGTATAAGGGTCAACTAGAATGGCCAATTAGAAGGCACAGTATAAGGGTCAACAAGAAGGTATCGTTTAGGCATGTTCACACTGCACCTTAGCCTAGGGCTATGAGGCTCCTAAGCACTGGGCTAAGCAAGTATTCACACCTGCATATTTTGAAGTGGGCTAGCACCACCCTTAGCCTAGGGCTAGCTGGCCCTGCTCTGGAGCAGGGTTAGCACTGACATTTCAGAGCTAGCCCCAGAAACACGGTGACAAAATAATCAGTGTGAAAGGGGTCAAGAACAAAATCATAGAACGCTTATTGTCCAATCACAAAACCTGCCCTTTCACTTAATTTACATACGCTCTTGACGTGCGCCATTACCAACAGCTCCATGTTTCTTTTTCGGTCCTTTCACTCTGCTAACTTTTGCCATTTCATTATACCCGCTAAATCTTAGCAAAGTAGTTATTTAAGCTTGCTTTGAATGTAGATCTAGCAAATATGTCGAAAAAATGAATGTTGAGTAACGTCTTTCTCTTTCTTTGCGTAGTTTTAACAAATTTGTCAAAGCAAATACCGACAGGGTGGGCATCTTGATCAACCGACGTCATAAAGTCGTTAATTGAATCATGGTGGCGTAACATTGATCGTTAGTGATGTACTGTAACATTATTCACATGCCAGAGAGAACATAACATTTGTAGCTTATCACAGAATGTAAAATTTTATTGTGTCGTATCTGTCCGTTAGCCCAGGGCTTAGAAATACAAGTGTGAACCCTTAGCCTAGGGTTAAACTTTATCCCAGGGTTAACAAACTCTTGTGTGAACACAGGCTAAGATAGCCCGGGGCTAAGATAGCACAGGGCTTAGAACGGTCAAATAGAATGGCTAACTAAAAGGTACAGTACAAGGGTCAACTAGAAAGTACAGCATAAGGGCCAACTAGAAGGTACAATATAAGGGTAAATAAAATAGCATACAAATAAATCATCACATTTAAGAGGGCTAAAAGATTTTCAAAAGATTCATGATAGGCAGCAGAAAACTAAGGTTTTTAACCTAGATTTAGTCTAAGATTTGTTAAAACTCTGCAAAGCATGACGACTAAACGCTGCCTCACCAACCTTTGTCCTTACTCTGGGAACGGTTAGAAGACCAGACCCTGATGACCTGAGGGTTCTAGAGGCTTCCTACTGAGTGAGTAGGTCTGTGATGTAACTCGGCCCTGAACCACTGAGTGATTTTTAGACAAGTGTCAACATCTTGAAATTAATTCTATGAGATACAGGAAGCCAGCGCAGAGACCTAAGAATTGGTGTAATATATTCAGCTTTCTTAGTTTTTGTTAGAACTCATGCAGCAAAATTTTGAATGAGCTGCAATTGTTTTTAAGAGAGACCTGAAAAAAGGCCATTACAGTAGTCCAACCTACTGGAGAAGCATGGACAAGTTTTTCTAGATCTGGTCTGGATATTAAACAAATTATTTCAGCTTTATCTTAATTTGGTTGAACATAGTTCTGGCACAGTTCTGTACTATGATTGGTTCTGGCCAATCACAGTAGGCATACTTGTGAAGATCAAGTGGATGTCCTCTGCAGTGACCAAATTGATGTGCGTCATTACAGGTAGGAATTCTTTCAAAATTCACAGATCAATTCATCATCCAGCGTCTATGTGAAGGTCCCCTTGTTCCTGCCACGGCAAAGACATGTAGGCGTGTCCACCCACACCATTGCATTTGGTGAACTAACACCTGCTCTTCTTAAAAATGTATTTTCTTGATAGCTTTTTTATTTAGTAATTCTGACTGTTATTGGGTTATATGGTTGGCCCAGTTAGCTATTTTAAGCTGAATAGACTAACTGTATGTCACTGCTGAATTAACTAATAATTAAATGTAAAAATGTGTATGTGCGTGCTGGCTGGCGTGTGACTAGGACACACACACACACACACACACACACACCCACAAAACAAAGGCTGGGCTAAGGCTCCACAAGCAGCATTCATCTTCAACACCAATGGTTCCACCAGACATGACAAACACACACTAATCAAATTAATTACACAAAGAAATTGCACATTTTGGGACATCTGGAAACAGATCGCTTCTCCTGCTCTAAACACACACACACACACACACACACACACACACACACACACACACACACACACACACACACACACACACACACACACACACACACACACACACAAGCACTTTCTCTATCTCTGAGCGTCTAGCTCTATAGATCAGGCTGCTATGATGGGTTTGTCAGAGCTTTATTGGGAGTTCACTGACCTTCTCTCCAGCACAGATGGGTCAGCACACCTGCACGCATGCGCAAGCGCACACGCACATACACATGCACACACAGTTTTATGAGAGACAAAGTGTCACCTTGGATATGACAGAGATCTGTCCCTCATATGACCATTCTGGCAGCTCACACTAAACAAGAGTTCATCGGTCAGATGTTTAGGAGAGAGACGATGTGTGTGTGTGTGTGTGTGTGTGTGTGTGTGAGAGAAAGTGTAGTATAGTTAGTATACCGGGTACAGGGGGGCGTCGGGTAGCTTAGTGGTTACAGCACTGAGACAGTAATTTAAAGGTTGCTGGTTCAAATCCCAAGCTGAAAAGGTAGATAATCAGTTGATGTGCCCATGGATACGACATTTATACACTAGTACCTCCTTTAAGTCACTTTGGATAATAGCGCCAGACAGATGATTAAAATGTCAAAAGCAAATGTTTGTGACTGACTCAAAAAAACAACTGAATTTCAAACAATCTAGGGAGAAATGTCTTTGTAATGATCAAATACATTTGTGTTGTGAGGGTTGAAGAGCGTTAAAAGCCTGACTACAACAGGACAGTGTCATTCCAATGAATCCCATCAGCCACTGTCTAGTCGATAGAAAGCTCACAGTGAGTTTATCCTCCTCCACCCTTCTCTATCTCCTTCCTTCCATCCTTCTCTCTCTCCCTCCATCGTTCTCTCCCTCCATCTTTCTCTCCCTCCATCTTTCTCTCTTTTTCCATCTTATATCTCCCTCCATCCTTCTCTCTTTCCATCATTCTTACCCTCTGACTCCACCTCTGTCTCCCTCCTTCTCTCTCCATCCTTCTCTCTCACTCTCTCTCTCCTTCCTTTGCAACCTCTCTCCATCATCTTTTTCCCTCCATCCTTCTATTTCTCCCTCTCTTTCAGTTTTCATTTTTGCAGAGATATGGATTTAAAAGAGGGGTATCTATCTGACGGACCCCCATTCATCTCAGGCAGGTGTTTCCTCTGCATTCCAGGTTCCCAATCCCCAAGCACAGACACCTCGCTGCTGGGTTTCTCTAGCTGACCCATCTCTCTGTCAGAGAACGTGCTGGTTTAGAAACACTAAAAATACCAGCTGGTGAAACAGAGACGTCCCGCAGGACCAGGGGGGAGGGAGAGCTGGAAAGCAAATGCAGTGGTATCTGGCCCTAAATCGACTGCATACCAAATTATTTGCACATTCTCAGTATACACAGGAAAGGCTGTGTAATCACTGCACCACTGCAGACCTGAGACAGATCTGCTTTTCCCTAAATATGACATCTTTATTCATTAAACATTAGCCTTCCTTTTTAGGGACGAAGCTCTGGATTTGTAGTACACTACAGTGATGCCTGCCATAAAGTACTGACAACAAACCAGTCTAATGCCATTGTTATTTACACTATACATGGTGTGTTGCCATGCCAGTACTTTTTTTTTTTACCTTGTTCTACTGATTGTCCAGTGGACAATGTTGATTTATATTATTATTTAAATGTTATATTGTAAATTAAAGTACAAAGTAGCCTTTGTCAATATTTACATTGTCACATCAATGGAGGGAGGGAGGATTATAATTGCAATAATTATACTGGCCTAAAGCCTAAATCGTGTAATTGCTATTTAGGCCTTGAGACTGGGACACACACACACACACACACACACACACACACACACACACACACACACACACACACACACACA
>JACXGI010015667.1:0-17092 GCA_016801175.1 Esox masquinongy | reverse complement strand
TGTGCACCTACACCCCCCTTTCAATCCACTTCCCTACTTTGAGAGTAGACAAGCCATACTAATATTGCTAAGAATGCATTTCTCCATTCTCTCTATCCTTGGTCCCTTTACCTTAACGTGTTGTGTCTGTTATCTCGTCCATTTCATTCAACAGCCCTCCCAAGTTTGTAAGATATTTTCTTTAAGTGATTATTTCCTACCTTCTCTGTCCGTTCATTGTTTCAGATATTTCTTTATATTTAGACAGATGAAAGTGCCCTAACAAGGACAGCCACCTTTTCATTGACCTCCAGCTGAGAACCATTAAAGTTGCTGGCCTATTTCCTGGACAGAAACCCCACCTTTGAAGGATCGTAGGTCAGGCTGTGAGGATAGAAGAAGTTAGAGATATATTAATACAAATACATATATTTGGAAGGGGGTCCCAAAATAATATCCAAGTGTTAGGATATCCCAGTAAGCACTGTTGCATGTGGCTGAAACAACTGGTGAGCAAAGCCAACAATCACAAAAACTAAAGAGTTCTATGGCAGAATAGACCGATGGTGCCCTGGTCAACCATCACATGCATTTAACTGGCATGTATTGGAGGGTGTCAGGAAAGAAGCTGTTACTCAAAAAGTAATATATGACAGTGACCCAGCTGCATTCTGGGTGGCAGCAATATGCTGTGGGGATGCTTCTTATCAGCAAGGACTGGGCATCATGTTAAAAAGGAAGAATGGATATAGAAAAATACAGAGAAATACTGCAAGGAAACCTCCTTCAGTCCGCAAAACAAAATAAGCTTGGGAGGAAATTTACAATTCAGTGGGACAACCATCCCAAGCACAAGGTCAAAGCAACACTGGAGTAACTCAAGAACAAAAAGATGAATGTCCAACAATGGCCATGTCAGAGTCCTGATGTCAATCCCTTTGAGAATCTGTGGCACTGTTTGGAAATTACAGTCCACAAGTGTTGCTCAACTAAGGCTGGCGCAAATCTGGCGCCAGAATCCCATCAGTGCATACTTACCCCAAAAGACTTGAAGCTGCTATTTCAGCCAAAGGTGGATCTACCAAACATTAATGTGTGGTAGTTATCAATGCAAGCAACATATTTTATTTTATTTCTTAGGAATGTTTTCTAGTATAAAAATGTTACCTTACAAAATGTTACCTTGCAAAATGTTACCTTGCAAAATGTTACCTTGCAAAATGTTACCTTACAAAATGTTACCTTACACAATGTTACCTTACACAATGTTACCTTGCAAAATGTTACCTTGCAAAATGTTACCTTACACAATGTTACCTTGCAAAATGTTATCTTACAAAATGTTACCTCACACAATGATACCTTGCAAAATGTTACCTTACAAAATGTTACCTTACACAATGTTACCTTACAAAATGTTACCTTGCAAAATGTTACCTTACAAAATGTTACCTTGCAAAAATGTAGTGTGCATTTCAGTATTTCAAAATAAAATAACACACAGAACGTAACTGTAATGTACCATTTGTAATTCATTAATATGGGAGGTCAGGGGTTTGAATAACACACACACACACACACACATAGGTAATTAACACCACCTTTGAGAGCTGCTGTTTTCGAGGTACTTACAGCTGGTACTTTTCTCACAGCTGTTACAACTGAACACACCGTTCACATTTCTAACACACAGTTTGCAAAGACACTTTGTCAGTTTCAGTGAACGTCCCAGAGTGTCTGCTGTGGCTCCTTGTGAAGGGTGTGTGTTAGTCGAGCACATCTGCTTCTTGTTCATCTCGACAGCAGTGGGCTCACTGAGTTTGTGGTTGGACGGTGGGGTGAGGACACTAGAAAGTCAGGTGCAAGGGCTGTGTTTCATCCGTCTCCTCATCCCGGGAAGCAACAGGCTGTGGGGAGAGGCTCACACAGGGTGTCCTAGCATTGAAGGAACGCCAACCTGACAGGAAATTCAAATATGCTTGATATTCAAGGCACGCATAATCCCACTTCAGGAATTAGGGAATCCAACTCAAACCAATTCCATTTACAACTCGTAAAGACCTCTTTGAGCAGCTTACAGGAAAGTGGATTCAACAACAGATGAGGGAACATAATGTGAGCAATACAAGTAAAACTCCTGAAACAATCTGCAAGCCGCAGAATTAGAACTAGGAAGGGAAGCCTTTTAGGGCCGTTTAGACAAACAGAAAGGGTGATGGCACGGGAAGAATGACACACAACTAGTTCATTTGAAAGTGTTTTTCAATCACTGCCATATATAGTCAAGGGGGATTTTGTTACTTGGCCTACATGCTCAGATCTTGTTCTACTATATACTCCAGGTCGATTTTGGAGGAATGTCCTAGTTGCGCTTCAAATCCTATGCAACATTTAAAAAATAATTTAAAATAGTCATATTGTCTAGGAAATATTCTATTAGAGTATATTGGATGCGATCCACATCATTTGCTTTTTGTAATAAATATTTTTTAACTGAACTTTTAAAATGTAAATTTACTTTCAACTTGATGAATCAATAATTGTATTTAGTGGTGTACAGACGTTAAAATACACAGTGTATCCACACATATTCGATCACATAATATTAATTTCAACAATTTAATGTGTGGTTCCCACAAGTCAATTGTGCACACACCACTTGTGTAATTTAAAGAGAACTAGACAGGAGTAAAAAGACTGGTTGATGGCTGTGGAGAGGGTAATGAACGAAGTGGCCAGCTATGACAGTGCAGATGTGGGCGGAGTCAGAGTTCTGCAGTGCACTGTGTTATCAGCATCGCTTGTGTCATGCTCCAGTTGAGTTGAAGGAAGTTGTCCTGCGACCGGAGATTTACATTTACAAAGTTGAAAGCCATTGTGTATCAGGGTAGGTTTTAATGTACACCTGTGTGTCATTTGCATAGCGGTGGACTGTCTGAAGATCCTGTTAGAGGGAGCGTAGTTTTGAGCCTGCTTAGAGACATCATTTGCTCTTTTGGGACTTTTTTTGTTGGTTACATTGCTACAGGCAATCTCAATTTACCGCAACTAATGAATTTGTAATGATGTCCAATAGCATTTACACCCAGGTCTGGAGTCCGGACACTTTTTTTCACTTTTACACTTTACTGCTATCAGAAAGCAGTGTTGCAGTTTTTCTTTTTATATATATTCAGAACTGCTGGGCTTGTTAACTTGACAAATTTGTCTGGTAAATATTAATTTGAATCTCCAATATTGCCTGACATGAAGTCTTTCAAATTAATATATTGTAGAAATGTGACTGCTAATGACAAGCCACGGTCTTCTCATGCACTTACTTAACATACGCCACTCATTTTTTTTATACATGAAATTAATTAATGTGGCTGATTTAAATTCCTTGTAATTAATTCCAAAGCTGATGTTGACCAACCCATCATGAAGAGACAATGGCCATTTTCAATCTTACACAATCATTTTTTAATTACTTAGATGAGATTTGTACTCTGCACCTCTAATTAGTAAAGAGCTTAGTTAGAGAGAGAAAATCAGCAAACACATTAGGTCCACGGAAGCAATTAAAATACTTACTTTAGACGCTATCAAGCTCTGGTGAAAAGTGTTTTCACTTGTGTCCTTCCTGTTTCCCCAAGACCATCATGTGTTTATTTGTTCTCCCCATGCCATGCCAATTATTTTTTCCAAATAATTTTTATATTGTTTCCATTCCATGCTACCAGGCTACACCTGAGCCCGTATTCATGAAGCGCCTCAACGTGAGAGTTCTGATCCAGGAACAGACCCTCCGTGTACGTCTAATCTTATTATGAGAGGCTAAACTCATTTCAGATCATCACTCCTACTCTGAGGCTCTTTACGAATATGTACGTGCGTCGGGGAAGATTTGCATATTATATGGTTTCTTTATTACTATCCAAAAAGTATTTCTGCAGGAGGAGATGAACAACAGATAGTCACTGTTGTTGCTCTTGGCTCTCTTTAAATTTCCTCACCTTGTATGTGTCTTCAGTTGGTGGTATTTAAAAAAAAATGTAATTTTACATCTATATTATATATATGTTCCTATTTTTGTTAAGTCTATTCAGAGCTCTCCCCTCAGGCAGAAGGTCTATCAGGACAAAAACCTCTCACCACAAGAACAGTTTCCTACTTTCCTACAGCAGTAGGCCTCATGAACACGCCCCCAGAACCAAATTGACTATAGCCCACTCCCCACATACAGTTGTGCTCAAAGGTTTGCATACCCTTGGAGAATTGGTAATATATGTACCATTTGAAAAGAAAACATGCGTGAGCAGGCAAAACACATGGCTTTTATTTCTTATGGGATTCACATTCAACTGTAGGTCATAACAGAATTGCACAATCATAAAACAAAACATGGCAGCAAAGAAAAAAATGAACTGACCCATGTCTGCATACCCTTAGTTCTTAATACTGTTTATTGTCCCCTTTAGCATCAATGACAGCGTGCAGTCTTTTGTAATAGTTGTCTATGAGGCCCCGAATTCTTGCAGGTGGTATAGCTGCCCAATCATGTTGGCAAAATGCCTCCAGGTCAAGTCTTTGGTCGTCTTGCATGAACTGCACGTTTGAGATCTCCCCAGAGTGGCTCGATGATATTAAGGTCAGGAGACTGTGATGGCCACTCCAGAACCTTCACCTTTTTCTGCTGTAACCACTGGAGGGTCAACTTGGCCATGTGCTTAGGGTCATTGCTGTGCTGAAAAGTCCAAGAGCGTCCCATGCGCACCTTTTGGGCAGAAGAATGCAAATTGTCTGCCAGTATTTTCTGATAACATGCTGCATTCATCTTGCCATCAATTTTCACAAGATTCCCTGTGCCTTTAGAGCTCACACACTCCCAAAACATCAGTGAGCCACCACTATGCTTCACAGTGGGGAGGGTATTCTGTTCACTATAGGCATTGTTGACCCCTCTCCAAACATAGCGCTTATGATTGTGACCATAAAGCTCTCTTTTGGTCTCATCACTACAAATTACAGTGTGCCAGAACCTGTGAAGCATGTCAAGTTGTTGTCGGGCATATTGTAACCGGGCTTTTTTGTGGCATTGGCGCAGTAAAGGCTTCTTTCTGGCAACTCGACCATGCAGCTCATTTCATGGACGAGTTCATGGTCGAAAATACTTGCTCGTTTCAAGTATTTTCGTATTGTGCTCCTTGAAACAACCACACCATCTTTTTCCAGAGCAGCCTGTATTTCTCCTAAGGTTACCTGTGGGTTTTTCTTTGTATCGTGAACAATTCTTTTGGCAGTTTTGGCTGAAATCCTTCTTGGTCTACCTGATCTTGGCTTGGTATCAAGAGATCCCCAAATTTTCCACTTCTTAATAAGTGATTGATATCTTTGGATATCTTTTTGTATCCTTTTCCATCTTAATAAATTTCCATTACCTTGTTATGCAGGTCTTTTGACAGTTCTTTTCTGCTCCCCATGGCTCAGTATCTAGCCTGCTCAGTGCATCCAGGTGAGAGCTGACAAACTCATTGACTATTTATACACAGACACTAATTGCAATTTTAAAAGCCACAGGTGTGGGAAATGGACCTATAATTGCCATTTTAACCTGTGTGTGTCACCTTGTGAGTCTGTAACAAGGCCAAACATTCAAGGGTATGTAAACTTCCATCAGGGCCATTTGGGTGATTTCTGTTATCATTATGATTTAAAAAGGAGCCAAACAACTATGTGATAACAAATGGCTTCATATGATCACTATCCTTAAATAAAAGACAGTTTTTTTGCATGATCAATCATATTTTCGAAATCAATGCCAAAATTTCACAATTTCTGCCGGGGTATGCAAACCAATGAGCACAACTGTACACACACAACACTCAACTGGACAAATCTATAACCCCTTCCCACATACACACAACCCTCAACTGGACAAAATCTTGCACCTTACATATACTTTTTAGTTATTTTTTTGTAATTTATTAATACACAGTCTACTATTTTTATGCTCAGTCCATTGTTCTTATTTCCCTTATTCCTTTTGTATAAATTGTTGCACAAACGGCCAGAACAAATTCCTTGTCTTTTGTGAAACTTACTTAGCAATAAAACTCTCTGATTCTGATGTAAACAAAGTAAACAAAACATTGACACTGCATGACCACAACAATCCACAGACAACTATGGAGATCAACGCCCTGGCTAGCCCAGCTGAAGCCAAAGGAATGACCGAATAAATACAAACTCACAACCCTCTGTGGTCCTCTCCAAACTACAACCGATCAAACCATTGCGGCATTCCTGTAACGAGACCAGCTGCGACCGCCCAGCTGCGGGACGCGTGTGAGAGGTTGGTTAAAGTAAACACACAGAAAGCCACACTAGCCCAGAGGTCACACCTGCCAGGCTGGTTAAGAAAGCCAGCTTACGAGCTAAGCGGACCCACAGCCGACATCCTAAATGCCTCCCTACTCCAAGGTGTGCTCCCCGTGGGGTGAAAAGCCCCTGGCACAGTGCCTTGCTCAAAAATGAATCCACCCAGAAATCAGACCCATCTCCTCTACGTTCTTTCCAGGCCAGTCAGCCATGAGCTTCATCCCCCGGTTGGCAGGACAATCGATTGCCAATCGATTGCCATCACTTCAATCCAAAGTGATGGCAACAGATCACTTTGGATCCGAGGTGAAGTCACTTAAATCCAAAATGATGCAAACCGAGAGTCGATTGCCATCACTTTGGCTGCATAGCGGGAAATTCCGCCACAGCCTCATGGACCTCACCGTCGAACTGTACCAGCGTTCTACTCACCGGTTGCCACATAACACGGCCGTTAGCAGGGTCGGCAACCATGTGGGCAAAATCATATGAATCTAAGCTTTAACTGAGGGGAGAATGTTTAAAAAAATCATCAAGAAATAATTATTGGCACTGTGCACCAGTTGTGACATGAAATAATGATAAATAAGTAGTGTCACAATTATTGACACTACGCAGCCTCTCTTTCCCAGCTCTTAGACTTCTCCTGAAATGGTTGATGACAAGGGATATCACATAGGAAGGGATTTGAGACCATCCCTCCATACAGAAACTCACCAGATCCCTCAGAGTCCTTGGTCCTCACTTGTGGACTCTCCTCGTCAGTTCGCCCCACAGGATTTCAATGGGATTTAGGTCAGAGGACTGTGATGGCTATTGCCAAAGCTTGACTCCATGGTCAGTGAACAATTTTAATGTGGAATGGAGCCATGATTTGGATCATTGTCCTGCTGGAAGATCCAACGACAACCCAGTTTTAGCCTCCTGGCAGAGGCAGAAAACCTCCTGATTATTGATAGAGTTCATGTTGCTATCTATCTTGACAAGGTTCAAAGGGCCTTTGGAAGTTACCGCAATGCGTTGTGCCTTAGAGGAGATCTTAGCTGTGGTATATTAACCATATACCACACAAGCCATATTGCTTACATATACATACAGCTCCGGAAAAAATTAAGAGACCACTGCACCTTTTTCTTCCCTTTCCAAAAAAGTTGAAAAGGAAAGTTTTGAGCTGTATGTGGAGGATTAATTAATTACCATATCCTCATTTATCCATTATTCTGCAAATCAACTGTAATAAATGGACTGTTTTAGACTAGGCCTGAATTTGCTTGAGACTGTTCATGGTTGCCACGTATAGAAGACGACCTAGGTCAGCATGCCCTGTTCTTTGAACACATACACACTTGTTTAATACTCGCCTCTCCTAATTATTAAATAGTTCTTCATTCTGGAAATAGATTTCCAGAATGATGTTACACATTTCCTGCAAGCAAGGACATGTCAATATATCTTTGTTGATACTTGTTCTACTGGTCCAGTTCATTTGTATCGAGCGGACAAAGCCAGCGAGATAAAAGGACAGGTGATTGTACAAACACAGTGTGGATCACTGATTCATATAACTTTAAAATACAATCGCACGTCCAAAACGTGATAAAATGATGGTTAGTTAAGTTAGCTAACGCTAGCTGATGTGAGCTAACTGCAGGCTAATTGCTAATACAGTACATACCTTTTAACTGTGTGATTTCTAATCTCGAAATCCATTCAGATATTTAGCTAAATAGCAAGCCTACATGTTTGGTGCTGTCCAGCCTTTTCTTTTTGCGCCATCTTCAACTTATTAGCCAGATAGGCTATCTGGTCCTAAAGTTAATCTAGTGTCACTTTGATCAAGTTGTGATTGGTGGGCAAGCTTAACCAGGAATTTTGAAAACTTTAACCAAATACTGATAGGAAAATGGCTGTTTGAACTTCAAGGAAAATTGTCAGTTTGTCACGTGTGAAGTTTTTTTTGTGTTGTTAAAAGGGTGTTAATTACACAATATTAAATATTGAAAACATTTTTAATAAAAAGCAGCAAGACATACAATTTAGTAATGTAAAAGAATGATGGCACTGAAAAAAAAATGAAAATGGCTGTATCGGATCGGTATTGGAAGATACTCCAAGTTCTTGACAATAAAAAGTATACAACCAATTTTCCTTATTTCAACCTATTGGTCTTGCTCCCATTTAAGTCTAATACAATGTGTCTACTGGCATATGACCTAACAACAGCCTGTTAAACGTAGAGATACATTTAGATGTATTTCCATGATCGTTTAATAAGTCATTATTTTTTATGTTTTGGTTTCCACAAGAGAGCCCTCTCAATTCAACTGTATGTCGTATTTGAAAAAAGCTAAAGTAACCAGAATATGGAATTCCTCTCTGACATGGTTAGAAGACAAAGAAAATATCCTTCTGGAATAAGTGATAGATTTCCCTTATTCCTTTTTCATGATAGGATTTAAATGTTTCATCTTTAAAACACAAAGAGAGGCAGGGATTTCTCCATAAGGGAGCAAAAAGCTTTTAATCTAGACACGCCGGTCAAACTTCAAAATGTACAGAATGGTCTGGAATAGTGTGCTTCCACTGAACTTTTTGATAACTTTTATACTTTTTAACATTTTTAACTTACACATCTAAAACTTCCATTGACCTGAATAGGATTTCTTCAAAGGGGTTTCTTAAGTTGACTTTAATGGGATACTAACAGTATCACTTTATCTTGAAGTATCAACTATGATGAGAAAAATTTGCATAGATTTGCATAATTAGTGTTAATTACCCCTACAACAGTATCTCTTGAATGTTTGAAGGTAGAAAGAGCAAACAAACATTGTTTCACAACTTACATTTCTTAACTACCTTAACTATCTTCCCTTGCATAATCATTCATCAGTGTTAAAGCAAGCCCCAGAAACTTAACTTCTAGGGCCGGTTTCGCAGACACGGATTAAGCCTAGTCTAGGACTAAAAAATGAACTTCATTAGACAACTCTATTGAGCTTGTTGTTTTAGTCCTAGACTTGGCCTAATCCGTGTCTGCAAAAGCGACCCGTAAAGTTCAAATCCAGTTTTGGTTGTTATTCCTTTTTTATCTTGACTCCTGCATCACCCTTGTTTCATTTCTCAAGCACAGGGTTATCTTCCATTAAGGCCTTTCACATGTACGCACACGTTCACAGTCACGCACACACACACACACACAGACAGACACACACACACACACACAGACAGACAGACACACACATACACACACACACACACACTTGCTTGTTTTACTATACTTGAGAAAACATTTTGGGATCACAATTGATTGCCATTAAAAATTCAGTCCTTTCTAACTCCCAGCCTAACCTAATCCTAACTTTACCACTAAACCCAGATTATAACCCTAACCTTAACCTTAACCCCAAGACAAAAAAGGAATTCATATAAGTGAGGACCTGGAAAATGTCCTCTCTAGTCATGATTTGCCCTGGTTTCTATACTGTTGAGAAAATCTGGACATGTACACACACACACACACACACACACACACACACACACACAAGTTTACTTAGTTATCACTAAAGAAGATTGCCCTTAAAAACGTCCTAAGTCTAAGCCTTAACTTAACCTCAGCCTAAGCCTAACCTTAACATCAATAGCCTTACATTTATGCATTGAAATGTTTGCCTTAAACCTAACACAGAAAATCATACTTTTTCAAAATGGGTGAGAAAAAAAAGTCCCTATTTCTAAACTTTTTCTGATTTAACCACAGTTTTCGCACCTATTATATACTGAGAAATATCAGTGTAAATATATGTGTAAATACTAATACGTTTATTAGTATTGGCAGTGTGTACTGATATTATCAGCGATCGATTTTCTTTCATCTGTTTTGTCTACTTTTTATGTTTTTTTGTACTATCTAACAGGAAACAGCAAGATGTGTGGCAAGCCCCGTGTATCCAGTCCGTGCACAAGACCCTTAAATTGTTGCACTGTCTTTTAAGTAAATGCCTTGGGCCAGTTCTTTACTGAAAATTATAATCGAATTAAAATAACGGTTGCATAAATAAATATCATTATTTTTTGTTTTTAAATAACGTTCAGTGCAGGTTAAAGGTAAACTGTAACCAAGATTTTTAACTGTCAGTTGAGGACTGATCACACATGCCCGGCCGGCCTGGTCTTTGGAAAAGGCAACAAGGACGGCGTGTTCAATTTCCACTGGTTTAGCACACTGGTCTCGGCTATGTTACATTTTCCGTCTGGCCCGCTCTCAGTGCGCTATTCATCTTTAAACATAACTTCAAAACGAAAGTTGACGGCCTTCAAAATAACAATTGATTTAACCAACCGCGTCATCGTTTCATATGCAAAATAGAGTGAAATGATTGGTCCCCTTGTCTTTCCATCACATAGCGAAGCTTCATTGGATGGCCATGGCGTGCAGCTGCTGAGTTTGTCATGGTAATGCGCGTAACAGAAGGAGACTGGCGGGCTTCGGAAGAGGGACAAATCTGGCCAATAAAAGATTTTAACGGGGAATCTATCGCAAAGGGTTCAGTTTCTCCTTTACGAAATGCGCCCTTCACGGAAACGCTGGACTATTTGCACAATAAGCATCCTGCTGATCTTCTACAAAACGAAAGAAATAACTAGAAGTGAAGAACATCAGGAAGCTCAAGTCACTGGGTACGATATCCTTTCTTTTGCCATTGATATGGCCAATAAAATAGCTTGAACACCACCGGGAACAGGTATTAGCACGAGGCGCGTAAAAGATATGTTCTTGTAGAAATAGTCGTTGAGATCATCCTCGAGATAAAATGTCGTGTTTTGGACTTTGTTTAAATGTATATAGATAGGTACGTCTGTTCCACACTATCTGCAGTTGGACCCCTCTGCTTTTGGTCTAGCCCATTTCAATAGTATTGAGACGGACGCTTAATTCTCCTTTATTTGGACTGAACAGGTGAACACAATGTCAAAACGACAATTAGTCGTAATTGGCACTGCAATTCATTATTTTCTTGTTGTTTAATTGCATATTGTCATGTACGGTTTGACTTGTGAGTAAATTCTTCAGAAATGTTGCATATTTCTCTCCGAATGCTAGAGTCTGTGAGGCTTGGGGCACGGTGTCTACGTCTGATCCTTCAGACATACAAAATGGGACAAAACCTCAGTGTACAAAAAAAATATATATAGTTCTTATAGGAATTCACTTAGTTGAGAATAGTAGACTCCAAACTATATCAAACAGTGTTTGCCTATATCTATCATCTATACATTTATAGTGAGTGTGTGTGCTTACTTTGCACTCCTGAGTACAGGTGAAGGTGACCTAAACATTTGAGTTTCAATACCATGTGGGTCTGAAATCATACATTCGTCATGGATGACATGCTGTGTATGTTTTTGTACCTAATACATATAATCAGAGTCCCTAAACATCCTATGTGACAAGTAAAACCAGTTACCAGGAACAACAAGAATTCAAGATTTCTGGTATGAACAACCTTGAAGACTTTACCATTTATTTTCACTCAGTTAAAGCTGAAGGCTTCATTTTCCAGGAAATATGTGGTTTCTCGTTCAAACAAGTCTAATTTGCAGAGATTTGGATTTGTTCTCACTCAGTTAAAGTTAAAGCCAAAGGGTTCTTTAAAGAGTAGTGAGGTTACAATCATTTTAACAATTATGTTGCAAACAACAGTGAAAAGATGACCATGTAAAAGTAATTTAATGTTTTGTTTTCTCAGTACTGGGCTGTTGACAGGAAGGCTGTGTGTGTGTGTCTGTGTGTTGGGGGTGATGACTACAGGAGTAACCGGGCACAGACCAAGCCCTGCCTGCCAGCAGAAATTCCTAACTCTAACGAGATCTTTACACTCACGTTTTCAGAAGTGGCACCAGGGACCTGATGGCCATTACTGTTAGAACCTCCTATCCCCTCAGATGATTGAACAGCCCGGCGGGGGTGGGGGTTGGGGGGCTGAGTTCAGGTGGAACTGAAAGGGTGGTGGTGAATCACATCTCTCCTTGCCTCTCTATGTCATTAAATATAGATGACTGTGTACACACTCCGCGGTGCTGTTACCGGGCTGAACTCCGTGGACCGGAGCAGCTACTGTTTACTCTATTCCAGGGGCCCGTTCGAAAAAAGATGGAAGCGCGAGGGGGTGGGGTTATGGGGTGAGTAGAGGGGGGAGATGGGAAAAGCTGCAGTAATCCAATCAGAGATTTCCCTAGCAAAGAGGATTCACACCCTTTTTAAGGAGATCCAGTTGGTTACTTGCCAGAGCAGATATCCATATATATAAAAAAATATATATTAAAGAAAATATACAGTATACAACAATACTAGAACCGTATACCACATCCCTTTGAGCCTAACACAATTTACTATATTATAATTAACTACACTTAAGAACACAACACTATGATCTACACAATACTATAATACAAAAGGACATGGATTCGGTTTGCAGAAAAGATCCAATGGAGATTTGGCTCCCACACTTCAAGCCATCCCCTCAGAATTACAGAGCTGCAGTAAGCTGCCATAATGGGTGCCAGGGGACCAATCAGGGTTAACGGCCTTGCTCAAGGACCCCTAAGGAAAAGCTATTTTTTCTTCTTGTCAGCTCAGGGATACAAGGGAGCAATGTTTCAGTGACTGCTCTGTTCTAACTGCTAGGCTACCTGCCGCCCCAATATATAATGGAATACTATTTAATCCTATACTAATATATATATATATAATACCATACAATACCAATACACACAATACTATACTAATACAGTCTATTCCATATATTACCGTACTAAGATATACGATAAATACAATAATTACTAATTTTTTTTTGTAATTAATAATTTGTGATAAGTAATGTGTCTAGTTGGATCATGATGGCTGTGTGACATTGACGACCATCCAATTGATCTTCCTTGTTTGAGATCTATGGGAGAGAAAGACATCCACCGTCTTAGTCTTCTGAAGATGAGGTCAATACGATCTTTATTAAACTTTCTGTGTATTACATCTTATAATCATCCAATACTTTATTTTAACTTATTAAAGCATTGACAACATTCATAATATATATGAGATAAAGACCAAGCAATTGTGTAAAAAACTTTATTTCATTTTGCCTTTATTAAACCAGGTAAATTATATAGAGCATCTTTTACCACAACAGCCTACAGGACTAAGGTCTCTAAGCTCATACAGGATCTTAACACCCTGCATCCCAGTGCTGGTTTGTCTTTGAAGCTAAGCAGGTTCAATCCTGGTCAGTCCCTGGATGGGAGACCAGATGCTGCTAGGAATGGTGTGGGAGAGCAGTGGGAAGTAGTAGCTATGTTTCACCGATGGGCCGTTAAAACCGTGTCCTAACGGTCTGCTCCAGGATATCTCCATCACTGTCAACCACCCCACGGTTTCTCATCCGTTTGGGAGGGCAGTTTTTATCAACCCAGTCCATACTGTCACCTATACATACACCGTACTGGTAGCACCAGCTTCCCCATAAAGTCCCTCCCCATTTCCCCACCTTTTCAAGTGGATCTAATATCCTGTGGCCTATATCATTACAGACACCCAGTCATCCCAGCTGCCAATTCGTCCTCTGTCCTCCCCGGAAAAATAATAAAATAAAAATATTTCAAGTACTGTACAATGTATTAAATCAATAATTTATGTAAGCAGCTCGGGATCAGACCATGAGCTACATGACCATAATGTCAAACACAGACCATAATGTCAAACATAGACGATACATCGGCCCCGGTAGAGAGCTTCGGTCCAGAGGATATTATTCCGACCAGATTCCACAGCCGCGCCAGACTGCCTCCGACAGACTGCCAGCCGACTCGAAAAAGCAGCGAGGCACAAGACGACAGCAAGCTTGCCAAGTAACATAGCGGCCATGTTACCGGGGACTCTGGGACTCCGTGGTGCAACACACCGCTACTCTGAAGTCAGCCGGAGAGCATAAACAGCCCTACAAGTCTGTCCCAAATCCCTCCCTACTCTCCCACCTTGACCTGAGAGACCCCGGAACACAACGCAGAGCTGTGTGGATCTATGCAGAATGGGATCGACTCTGAGAAAGAAGGCCAACCAGTTCAATTCCAGACAGTAATTGCAGAGATTAATTCTATAATATACATAACGCACAGTTCAGTGATTTCAGCAGATGCTCTTATGCAGTGCAGCTCACAGGAGAAATTGCTGTTAAGTGGCTTGATCAAGGGCACAGCATGGGCCAGGGATTCGATTCTGTGACATTAATTTAATGGTGCAGTATGCTAACCAGTAAGCTATCCAGCCATCTGTCTGGATTAAGAGATGCAATTGTTCTTGATGGTTTTTATAAACACGGCTTACCTGCAAAACAACAGTCTCAGTGTGATTGTCAAATGAGCGCGTCCTCCTTGTTTCTCCCTACACCAGCCTCCACTGCCCTCCTCACACTTCAGAGAGCATCTGAGACCCACAGAAAAAGCTGACAGCGACCAGACCTCAAACGGAGACCTCAGGCCCAATGAATATGAAGTAGGGATTACTAGTTCATATCTCACATTTGTCAAGGTGTTGAGATAAAAGGAATCCACAATGGCTTTGCTCTTCTCCCTAAGCAATCTGGGCCAGCAGACTGAAATACACGGCAATGAAAGATTGGCTCTGGAGAATGATTTGAAAGAATGACTGAGGAAAAGATCAGAACACACCAGGGACGCTAAAGGCTTTTTTCAGTATAGGACTGCAGAATATGTAGTTTTATCCCCTAAAATAAGGATATAAATGATAATATGGCTAATAACACTTCCACAATTGATGTGAGGTGGTCGTAAAAGTCGATACAGTTTAAAGAGTTATTCAAGCAGGTTAAATGTGAACACTCAATCAGACTCTCATTTGCCATTTTAGATGAAATTTCATTAATTGGCATGGCTAAACGTATTAATAACATGTGCATTCAGCCAAAAGTAGCCTACATTTTCAAACAGAATCTGTTTGGCTTTCAGATGCACCATTCCATCCGGGGATTAACCTGAATACACTGGCAAGCCAACAACGGTGTCATCCATTTGGAAAAGGCAACATTGGCCAACAGCAACAATATTCATGCAATATTCATTCCCATCTCACTACAGCAGGGCTATTATGTAAACAAGATAAGAGCCGAGCAATCTGTCATAATATGGAGAGCTGGGCACCCGTGACTCATGGTCAGTCATGATATCGGCTACTTAAGTAGCCTGTCACTTACTGAGGACATCAGTGGACCACTGGGCGATGTGCTAAAGATGCAATGTCTTTAATTCACATCGACTAAAATAACACTGTATTCTAAAATATAAGACAGCCGCTTTACGTTCTGGGAGACAGTCTAATATAAATCAGTGAAAGCAGTATATTCTTTGTAGCCATTTTATTGTACTAACATGAAAAGTACTTACTTCGGTAAACTACTGAAAAAGATTAATGAAAACATTCAGAGCTGATCACTAAATTGGCTATTTCCAAAAGCGTGCTTCTTTTTGTACCACCTTTGACCTATGAATTTCACCATAACAACTGGGCTTCAGCGTCAGCACGATGGAAAAACCCAAAGAGCCATTCAGAGAGAGAATCACAACATCATGTTTTATTGATCTGCTCCCTCTTCATCTCTCATTCACAGAACCCTGGAAACGGCTGACATCAATCAGCCACCACTGAGTCCGGATGAGTCGGCCACACCGCGTTGACAAGCTCTGCTCCGAACATTGTGAAGAACAAACGTGCAGCAATCCTGGCGAGAGCACAATCAACTCACCTACCGCACGAAGCAAATGAAACTCCCCGGCGCCTGTCCTACCTGGCCTTCATCTAGGTTAGGCAAACAACACAGAACTGCCCATGCCTGCCTGTCTGGTCGGACCAAGTATTCCCTCTGGTTCAATGTCACATACGAGTAGCTCGAAACCACAACAAAGACTAATGGCACTGTGACAAAAATAAGAAAGCTCTCAAAGAAGTCTTACTGTGTCAAAAAAGCATTTGGAATCCCCCCGGTGCGCCGCTGGCAGTCAGCGGTGTCGCCTAGCCCCAGTTGTGGCGCTAAGCTCCTTACCTGGTTGTCAGTTTGGCTTGCGGAGCCCTGGCAGGATGGTTACAAAGGCCTGAGAAAGAAGAGAGAGAACAAAACAGAGTTCTGATCTTCAACTGCCCAGTGCAATTTACCAGTGGGAGAGCGGGGCCAGAGAGATGGAGCTTAGATGGGGGTGACAGAAAGAGAGAGAGAGAGTCTTTAAGTGGGGAGGGGGAGGTTTAGAATGAGCTCGGCATGCCCACTGACATCACCGCTCAACAGCAGGCAACAGCGGTGACCGGTTCCACGCGCACACAGTCAAAGGCGTTTAAAGTGTCAGAGCTACCATGACGCTTTAGACGCCAAAACCACGGCTCGACTTTCGGGAAACTGCCTATGACATGAGTTGCACCGTACACAAACTAGGCAATAATACAGGCTACGTGGTTTTGTGAGAGGTGGACAATTTCACTGCCTAGTCTCCCCCCCCCCACATTACGTTCAAATGGGCTATTTAGCGTCAACATTCTCCGTTAATTAAAGTCACACCCTAATATGATGGCATATTCATGACAGAGAGAGAGAGGCAGCAGGGCAATTAACATAATAATGAATGCTCACTAAAGCTTGGTCAAATTTGAAATGGAGGCGTCCGTTTTGGCGCATCTCTTCTGGACAGCTAT
>JACXGI010015666.1:0-17096 GCA_016801175.1 Esox masquinongy | reverse complement strand
TCCTAAACCATAATGTTGAACAATCTTTGTTTTCAGGTCATTTGAGAGTTGTTTTGAGGCCCCCATGTTGCCACTCTTCAGAGGAGAGTCAAAGAGAACAACAACTTGCAATTGGCCACCTTAAATACCTTTTCTCATGATTGGATGCACTTGTCTATGAAGTTCAAGGCTTAATGAGCTCACCAAACCAATTGTGTGTGCCAATTAATCAGTGCTAAGAAGTTACAGGTATTCAAATCAACAGAATGACAAGGGTGCCCAAATTTTTGCATAGCCTATTTTTCACATCTGATTTAATTTCATAGAACTTAATATTGCTACACTGAAACTCTTTGTCTGGACAATACCCCAGTACTCAGCTTTGATTAGAAAATGAATGGCATGCCACTGTGATCATTGTCTGTGATGACAGAATCAATTATTATGCAGCCTCAGAGGGGTGCCTAAACTTTTTCATACCACTGTATAGTCCTGGCCCAGGCGTGTGTGTTGCGGTGGGGGGTCATGTGTACCTGGAAGGTGTGAATAGTCCTGGCCCAGGCGTGTGTGTTTCGGTGGGGGGTCATGTGTACCTGGAAGGTGTGAATAGTCCTGGCCCAGGCGTGTGTGTTTCGGTGGGGGGTCATGTGTACCTGGAAGGTGTGAATAGTCCTGGCCCAGGTGTGTGTGTTTCGGTGGGGGGTCATGTGTACCTGGAAGGTGTGAATAGTCCTGGCCCAGGCGTGTTGCAGTCGACACTCTTTCTGCAGCTCCCTGAAGGACACACACAGCGTCCGGCCGTCACGATCATCCAGAGTGAGGTACCTGTTCTGCCGGCGCCGTTGTGAGCCCTCCTCCACTCGTGTCACGTCCTGTCACAGGAGGAGTCACAACCAGCCAAGATGGTTTGGCCAATTAGAATTGAGCCATGTTATGGAACCACTGCACGCTGAACATCAAAGCGTGTCTGAAGATCTCTTAGCTAAAAGTAGCACACTACAATGATAAGTGCATACCCAAAATAAACAATTTCTTGTCATTTCTCACATGTGTTATGAAGAATATCTCTCCGTTACACAGGCGTTCTTTATCCTTTTCTTTGATTTTCTTTTTGTCACCATGTTTATTACTCTGTGTGGCCTCGCTCTCTCTCCCTCTGTCAAGTCCTGCTAGTCTCTGCTGAACCGCAGCCCTGTCAGGCACGCAGCTGCTCTCCAAGTCCTCATCTTCAGGTGAGCCCTGCTTGTTTAAGTCAGTGACGTAGCCGTTCTTTGTACAGCAGACTTTATCCCCACAACGGAAGTCTAGTCTGTTCTTGGCGTTTCTGTGGTGAAAGAACCAAAGCCATCTTAAGCATGACACAGCTAGAGAGGCCAGCTGGACTGAAGGGACAGTGATTCACCTTTAGGCTCCAACCAGTCGGGGTACTAGACAGTAGAAATCGGAAAACACACAGCTGATGGGCTAGTTGGGCACATTTTCTACAAGGCCCATCTGAAAGTACTACAGTAATCACAGGCTAGTGGGTTAGCTTCATTTCCATACCTGGCAAGAGAACATAACATTACACACAGAGAGCAGATGGACTATAACATAACACGGCACATCATAAAATAATTATTATCACGGTCTCAGTAGGCAGCTCCGCTCCACTACCACATCTTAGTACTGTATATATCAACAGCCCCAACCCTCTCTCCAGTAAGAACTAGTGGAACAGCCCCACCAGGTGGTCAGAATTTAAAGCAGTGAAGTGACTTACTTTATGCTGTGATTGCTGTAGTGCTTGCAGCACAGCTCATTGATCAGGGCACACTCTGTCCTATAAAAGAAACAGGCAGAGCCACAGTCAAAGGGTTTCTGTTAGAAAACCTTGGTGCTGGACAATGTGACTGGCAGCAGATTAATTTACCAGACATGGACATTGGAGGTGGACTCATATTGCCCTTAATATAAAAAAAAACATGAAATTCTATTCGTTATGCTTTAAAATAATTTTCTGATGTTATCTAAGCCATAAGCTAAAATAAAGTGCAACATGATGTTCTCATAGAATATTTTATTGGAAAGCAAAACCTTAACTGTACTGTGGGCACCACTATAAGTCAAATGCTCCATATACATCCACAGCCTACACAGTAATAGGCAATTTGTTTAAGCATTTTAATCAGCTTGTATAACATAGTACAAAAGAGCTACAGTATTTGTGCATTTTCCTATAATCTAGGCCTGGATCTCCAACATAGTAAATTGATTTGGCCTAGAATCAGTCATTTTGCCGTGTTGATAATTAATCCGGTAATTGCCTCAAAAAAACTAAACCTAAAAATTTCAAAATTTCATAAAACATTAAATTAATAAGGAATAATGGGTGAGTTGGTAAGATAATTTTGGAGACAATATTTCCTACAAAACTGCAGGCGAGAATTTTTACTGACTCTTATTGCCGGTCCGTCTATCAGTTAACATTGACTTGACTCCTCGTACTCACTTGGGCACTACCCCCCCACCCTAAACCTGCTTCTTTTCCATGTGAACTAGTTAATACTATTCCAGTCAGGGAACTCTGCAGAACTTCAAAAAAATAAAGTGACATATTACTAACAATCTGGGGAATCCTTAGCATTTTCCTATGAGCTGTCTTACCTTCTAAATGCGATGAACTGTGACGTGGTGTCATTCTTCAGTCCTGGGTCAGCTTTCAATAGTAGTTCAATAGCCTCCTGGAGGTCTGAAAAACCAAATAATTAGCAGTTCATTATATTGAGAGTTCAAAGGTTTTTTAGTACAATGTCGCATGTGAAATGGAGGTCATGGTGCACTCACTCCAGTCTGAGTCCTCAGCTCTAGGGAGCAAGATGTGGATGAAGCTCTTGTCTTCAGAGGGAATGGTGCATTTGCCATTGAGATCCAAAACGGCATCGTAGTTGAGCTGTCTGAATGAACAGTTCTTCATACCCATCTCGGAAATTCTTAAAGACAGATGGAGGAGTTTCTCATTTCTCTCCGGAACTTAAGTCAAACTCGTGGTCAGTCATGACATGGGAGATAATAAAAAGGCTTCTCACTAATGTGCTAGAAAATGATTTAAGTTATCAACGTGAATCTAAACATCTTGGATCTACATAAATGACTTCACAAATTTTCAGAGCACTACAACTTTTTTTGTTGTTGTGAATTTTCAAAAAGTCTTTACAATCCAGCGTTATCGACGATAAGCTGAGACTCTGCTCTGTGATTGGTCTTCATCTCGATGGCCCAGTGTGCTGAGGCGAGACTGTGGAAGAGGTCATGCAGAGTGTTGCCGGGCTGGATGCTGGGCAGCTGACGGACATCACCTGGACCAACACAAATCAGTTAACATGTTCACGATAAAATACACTGCAGAGACGGAATACACCTGGTTATAATGGTTTACCAGGATGGTCTACCTGGTTATAATGATTTACCAGGATGCTCTACCCAGTTATAATGATAAACCTGGTTATAGTGGTTTACCTGGTTATAATGATCTACCTGGTTATAGTGGTTTACCAGGATGGTCTACCCGATTATAATGGTTTACCAGGATGGTCTGCCCGGTTATAATGATCTACCTGGTTATAATGGTTTACCAGGATGGTCTACCCAGTTATAATGATCTACCTGGTTATAGTGGTTTACCAGGATGGTCTACCTGGTTATAATGGTTTACCAGGATGGTCTACCTGGTTATAATGGTTTACCAGGATGGTCTACCTGGTTATAATGGTTTACCAGGATGGTCTACCTGGTTATAATGGTTTACCAGGATGGTCTACCTGGTTATAATGGTTTACCACGATGGTCTACCTGGTTATAATGGTTTACCAGGATGGTCTAACAGGTTATAATGGTTTACCAGGATGGTCTAACTGGTTATAATGTTTTACCAAGATGGTCTAAGTGGTTATAATGGTCTAGCTGGTTCGTTGTTGTAACACCTGGTGGTCAATAGTTATTATAGATTACGGGTAATACGGGTAAATAAAAACTGAATTTGTTGGATATCCACACTCAACTGGATTCCAAAAGGAATTTACAGGTCACTTTGCAAGCCAGCAACATTAGTTAGCGTTGGTCTTGCTGGCCTATCCTGTGTCTCCACCCAATTTCAAATGGACAATAAGGCCACATACACGTCAGCCTTTAAGCTCATAGACAAGGTTAAACCCAAGGCACCCAGGATGATGAACTTGCTGAGCTGCGCGTGTTCGGTGAGCATGGTGAGGACGGAGTGGAGAAGCTGGACAGACACCAGACTGCCCTCATCCACCACCAGCACTCGCACGCGGGCAAATTTCCAGCCTTCAGGAGCTCCGTTCCCATCCTTCTTGGCGAGCATGAAACTCCACAGCACCTGGACAGGGAAACGGAGTGAGTGTCTCAGGAAGGGGGCACAGCGGACAACGCCTGGACCTCACTAATCATGAGCATGTTTGGAGGCGTGCGACCACGGCCCTTTTAGTACCACGCACCTGGTGCAGTGTGTAAGCCTTGAAGGTCTTCTTGGTGAGAAGAGAGGCGGCTCTCCCGGTCGGGGCCGTGAGCAAGACCTCATCCTCCCCCTGTAAAACAGACGACCTCTTCGCGCTGCCCTCCTCCTTCACCTCCCCTTCTGTCGGAGAGAGGCGGCCAGACGATGAGCCGCCCTGCCCCCAGCCCTCAGATCCGCTGGAGTCGTTCTGAAAGTCCCAGCATGCCTTGCTGACCTCCTCGTCCGTCTTCCGCTGCTGCTGCATGGCAGCCCTGAACACCAGGCTCACCACCGTGGTCTTACCACAGCCTCCCTTACCGCTGATCACCGTCACCGGGTTGGAGCAGATCATATCCATGGCACGCACCTGGTCTGGGTCGAGCGCAACCAGCGGAGGGGGTTGCTGGTCGGCTGGGTCCGCGGGTGGTTGGCAGAGGTCTGGGTGGGCGTGAGAAGGGCCAGGCCCGGCTGGAACGAAGGCAGAGGATCCACCGGCGGCGCTGGCGCGGTTTAACTCTGCCGCCGCGCCGTCCATCTCGCTCCTTTCGCACGCGTCGGAAGGCTTCTGCCGCGCGCCGACCGAGTCCGGCTCACCTCTACTGCCGCTCTCCTCCGCGCCGGCCTTCTTACTCAGCCTCTGGCGTGCGGCGGCGCTCAGGACTTGGGTGGCGTCCAGCGGTATCACCCAGGGCTCAGACTCCACCAGGTGGCGCAGACACTTGGCTATCCCGGCCTCATAGGAGTACAGGTTCTGCAGCGCCACCCTTCTGCGCTCGCAAACAACTACACCCAACTCTTTCATGAAGTGGACAGCGTCCCACACCTGAACACAGGAGTACATTAGTTTACACACAGCGCCGGAAAAAATTGAGAGACCACCGCACCTTTTTCTTCTTTCCTTTCCAAAAAAGGCGAAAAGCAAGGTTTTGAGTGAGGAACAGAGGGTTAAAATTAAGAGACATCTGTAAATTGAACGCATCTGTTCCTCACACAAAACTTTCCTTCTCAACTGTTTTGGAAAGGAAAGAAAAAGGTGCAGTGGTCTCTTATTTTTTTCCGGAGCTGTATATTCAACACCACACACGTGGCTGGCTCGGAAAGAGAGCACGGAATACATAGAAAACAATTCATCATTACAAAACACAATCTACAGAGTCGTTTCCATTGTGGCGGCCGTACCTCCTCCTCTCCAAGGAAAGGGCTCTTCCACCTGACCTTCTCACACAGGACTTGGAGCTCCATGTAGGTACTGCCTGTGCTGTGGCACTGGCTCTTTAAAGTATCATAGACCAGCAGGGCGTAATGCTGCTTAAGAGGGATCTGCTGGAGGAGTTTACACTCCTGGAAGGATCGTAGCTGTGCCTCACAATGGACTAACTTCAACTCTTTGTACATGACCTAGAAACGGGGGGGACGGGGGTGATTACTCGGGAACTGTTTCAAATCTGTTTAACCAAGCAAAGTTCAGGAGCATCCGCTTACATGGTTAAAGCCCAGCTTCCAGACATCAGTGGCGATAATCCCCTCCAGTTTGGCCAGTAAATTGAGATTCAAGTGCTCCTCCTCCTCCTCATCATTATCTTCCTCATCTAGCTGTGTGGGGGCCCGTGTTGAAGGTCTAGCCTTTATAGACTGTGCTACAGGTCTTTTATCCACACTCTTGCCCCGACCCAGAAGCCCAGAGATGTGCCCAGGCAGCAGTGAAGGGAGGTATTTCATCACACGGGGATAGAAGGAAGCAGCCTCCACACGCTTCCCTGCAACTGGAAGATAGACAGACAGGCAGGCAGGCAGACGTTTCCTCATAGCCCTCCATATAAAGACCACTCTGCAGAACAGTATGTAAGGCTGTGACTACAGATCCCCACACCCTCGCCTACCTGAAACCCTGATCAGAGCTTTAATCTGTTGCGCCGCCGCTTTGTGAAGCTCTTCCTCCTCAAACTCATTCAGAACCGCCATCAGGTTAGCAAACCCCACCTCCCTTCCAGTCTGCAGCCAGTCGGAGAACATGGAGAGAAATGTTGGGTCCACACCGCAGGCTGTGAGGAACAGAAACAGGACGGAGCGGCCTTGGTCCCCTTTAAGGTCTGAGCGAAGGCGGTAGGCAGGGTAGCCCTGAAGCACCAGCTTGCCCTTGGACTTGCGGGTCGTACACGTAGTCTCCCACCACGGATCCTTCAGACAAAACCGGCCCTCGACTCTACATTTCTTGCCAGACTTAATTTCCAGGAACTCAACTGGATTGGAGGAATGGAAACAGAACAATGGCAATACGTAAGTGGTTTGGCACTAAGTTCTATTTAATTTTGTTGTAATGTTTGAGTGCAAGATCACAAAAACAGCATAATAATATCAGTGTCTGTGATGTTAGTTTCAGGTTGAAAAATTATGAAGATGTATGCACTGAATAGGCCTACTTTATGTAGTAAATTGTAAAAATTTAGTAGTTAGTTTCTCAGGATCAATTTGAGAAAAGTGTGGTATGAATAACAGAGCTGTCCCTAGTACGCTCTGTCATAACATGGAACCATCTAATAACTTTCTGATTTCCTGTAAAAAAAAAAATCCTGAAAGGGAAGCTTAGCAGAAATCCAGTTCGCATAAAAAAATCCTATATCCTATTTAAAAAGCCCTAAAATAATATCGGAACCGCAGCGAATTTAGCTTCCCATTCAATATTCAGAGCTTGCTTGTCAAATGCTTTCTCAAATTCCCATAAAGTGGACAGTGGTATACGGTATATCTAAATATAGATAGAGCCAAGTGAACCAATGAAAATGTATAAACAATTGAACTTTCTCCTTAGCAGCGTCCCATTGAAAAACTTCACGACGGTGCTACTCGATACAGTACGGTTTGTTATTGTGAAATACGGCGCATTGGTGCTACGTCATGTACGTTGTTGGTTTGATTAATTGAAGGTCGACCCAATCGCATTCTAGTTGAACCTCTCGTTACACCCATTGGAAACGCCCCATACCCACACGATTTGAATCCCAGCCCGACAAGACCGAACCGGATCAGACTGATATCGTGTAGCGTTTAAATGTAAGCTCGCGGGATCAGGCGACTGTTAGAGGACACCAACACAGGGGTGTTTTCCAACAGCTCAGTGTTAATATCGGCTACAGATTATTATAGATGAGTGATTTTTATCCTTCACCTCAAAGTTTAATCTTTTATTACGTCCATTCATTTTTATTCAAATAATTTACCTTACATTACACCACTGTCACCGAATTCATATGAAGATTTTTTTTTCAATAGATTCCTATTCAGTCGACATATACCACTAAAAACACTTCTAATTGGTCAAAGTTGGTTACTGAACTTTTTTCTGGATCAGAGTGCAACTATTACAATTGTTTACATGACTGTTACTTCCTTAAGGCTGTTTTTAATTGGTCACTAACCAGAAGCGATCAACAACTGTGGTTATTTCCTTGACCTCTATCTACGCTCATGACACATATATCAGTCGTCTCAGGAGTTATTTTCTGTTGTCCTATTGGACTTGTTTACAAAGAGGTTCTAGGAAGATATCCAATATGAAAACTCCAATAAAAAAGTATATAGGATGTTTTTGAAATAATTATAAAAAATACGGATGGACTTCTAGATTAGAGATAAATTTCCACTCACATTCGTTTCGGGTAGGTATGGTTGAATTAAACATATGTCCTCCAGAGTTAATGTTTTCCATTTCTTCCATATCCAAAAACTCCGGTTGTGCTTCCTCCTCGCTCTCCGAATCAGCATCTTCCGCCTGTGTAGCCTTCTTTTCGGGTAAAATATAACCGATTATTGTTCTGTTAACAGTGGTAGACCCCAAAGGTGACATTTGCGTTATCTTGATTATTTCTTAAGTGCAGACTACGCATAAGCACTAACATTAAAACAAGCGCCCCCGCAGTTTGCGACAATTCTCTTAACTGTTTCGTTTCATTCCAAACAGTAAAGGGAATTAGCGCCTACTATTGGGCTGGATGGTAAACCAAATACTAGAGAATCTGATCGTATGCGTGTTGTGTACATCCAACCAGTAGTAGGGGAATACGAATCGGTACAAATACGTAATTAGACCTGGAAAATACAAATTCATATATGTTGGGTTAGAGTTAAGGTTTGGGTTATGGTTAGAAAAAAATCCCTCTCTGTGGATTCAAACTTGCAACACTTAGAGTAGATGTAAGGAAACATATTTTATGAATTCCACTGTCTGAGACTTATGTAAAATAACTTGTATGTCCCCCTGAGACTAGTCTGGTACCTCTTCTATAATTAAAGAGCAACTGGAGCATCCTCACTCTCATTGAAAACCAGGAGTCCCTTGTGATTGTGTCACCACGTAATACAGGGTTGGGTTTGAATTACAATCCTCTATAGACCAAGCTTCACATGAAATTGACGTGTGAGCCTAGCCACAGTAAGAACAATGCATTGGTTGCTTAAGGTTTAATAGATTATTTAAACAGACATTGTCAGGTGGTGCCAAGAAAAGCTTAGTTTGGAATGTGCCCACTGATAACATAGTGGGCTAAGAGGTCTTTAAAATCCACCTTAACTGTAAGCCTCCCCGAAGTGGAGTTAAAATAGAAGATTAAATATTAAAATATTCACTTTCTTTTTCATCTGATTCTCTGCATGCCTCTCCACTCCTGCATACCTCAAACCTCTGAAGTAAATCTTTAAAACTTGTAATGCAATTGTATACACTCACCAAATTCCTTTTTTACTCTGACTCATTGGAATAAAGAATAAACCTTGTCAGAAGCTCCCAAGGAGCAGCTTGGGGGCAGGCCCGAATGGGAGATACGGTAGGCAGGCACTGCTGAACCGCAGACGAGCACAGCCTGGGAACGGAGGAAGCACAAGCCGACAGGGATTCGGTCGCCCTTCCTATCCCTCCACAACCGCCACTGCGAGGCCGCCCCCCAAGGCGACAACCCCCCACCCCTCGAGGCGACGCCCCCCTGATGCGATGCCCCCCTGGGTTTGGTTGTGATTTTCCCCTCTCTTCCTTCCGATTTTTGATTAATAAAACACACTCCAGGGTCCTAAACCCTTGTATGGAGTCCATTCCTTGTCTCTCCACAAATAAAACCAAACAAACCGGCAATAGTTAGTATCAAGTATAATAGATCAACTCCTTTAATAAAAATTGTAATAACAAAATCTAATAATATTAAAAACAAAAACATTCATAATATATTATGTAGGGACAAAGATGGGTTTTTTTGTAGACAGAAGGTGTAAAGCAGAAGTACTGTCTGTTGTTTGTAAATTTGTTTTTGCATACCCCCCTCTAGTGGCCTTCCAGGTTCCTACATGCGAGGTGAAACATCCCCCTCATCTGCCTCCCTTCTCATCTCTACTTTATTTGTGTTTGAAAGCGAACCCTCAAGGCCAGATACAATAGTTTCTGTTGTTCAAGTAAAAATTAACAAAGTTTTGATGACTAGTCAAATTAATGGCCATTTTGGGATCTTTGACAAAATACTGTAAATATGAAAAATACTGTAAATATGATCATTGGTAAAATACTGTAAGACAATATGGGTGGAGTAGGAAATATGTTACTTTGAAAAGTAAAAGATTTGAAAACCACTGGCTTCAGTACCTTGTTCATGCCACAGAAAATACAGATTTCCCAGATTGTAAATAATATTTTATTAAATTGTGACTGTAAACTCATCACAAATCAACTTCTGCACCCTATATTGTACTTTGCACTTGTGGACATGTAGTATTGCGATTCTTACACCTTGCAAGGAGGGAAATGTAGAGCAACTACCAGATTTCTTAACACCTGTAAAATGCTCTCAGCTCTCCACATCGTCATAGGGTTTAAGGTTTAGGGCAGGGGTACTCAACTCTTACCCTACGAGGTCAGGAGCCTGATGGTTTTCTGTTCTACCTCATCATTAATGTCACTCGTCCGGTGTCCCTGGTCTAAATAAGGCCCTGGTTAAAGGGTTGGAATGAAAACACGGAATGGCACTGGCTCCTCGGTCTAGTGTTGAGTGCTGATTTGGTATTGGACCAAGGATAGATATTGATTAGTGCCAGGAGGGGCAATGTCCATGTCTTGATTTTGTCTGAACCACATATTTGAGATGAGAACTGAGCACTTTCGTTTCTACATCAGTATGTCAACAGCAAAGTTCAACAATTTGGGTCAAAAACAAAACCACAAAATGTCACAAAAAAAACCTGTCAAAACGATGACTAGAATTGATGTCCAACTATAACTAGTAGATAAATTCAATTTACAAATCATCAAGTTATTTTCCAAAAAGTTGAATGGAAAACAATACATATGCTTATAGAAAACAAATACAAAAACAGAGCTTCATAAAACCTTCCCACTAATTATTCATTCATGGAAACTAACACATAACATTCATATTCATAAATATTAGTTTTTGCATTATATACTGGAAAGAGCACCACGGCCAGATTGACAGTCTGAAAGAGCTGGTCTGGAGGGGTCTAACAGTCAAAGACATTGCCTCTGGTAGAACAAGTACTGCTGTAGCACATGTTTAAATCCAGCCCCTGGCTACTTTAATACATCCTCTTTTATCTTTCTCTATATAAAATAAAGCATAACGTGACAACAAATTAAGACTTCAAAGATGGTTGATAGCATTGACTTCAGATGTAGATGCATTTCTTGGGGTCAGTGTTTGCATTTTAACCTCTAATAGTTCGAATCTGAGTTATTTATATTGTAGAATAGAACCCTGGTTATAAAAATCAAGCCATTCTAGATTTGTACCTAATGGCAACTTTAGTCAAAATAAATTCACTCCTGGGTTGTCAAGGAGATAGAGAGGAGTTCCTCTGTTCGAATGTAGCCTTTTTTGTACAGATCTATCTTGTTCCTCAGTCTCTCCTTGGGAGGATTGTCCACTATACACAGGGAAGAAAAGCTGAGATCTCCTGGAACAAAAACAATGGTTCTGTTAATCAACTCTCATCCGACAGCTGATATGTGAAGAATTGATTATTTTGCAAATCTTTTTTTTTTCTATTTTCAAAATATTTTGAAAATAGAAAAACATTTAGTGTTAACAGTTTGTAAGTGGGGTCTATGGGACTTCCCTTGATTGAGTCAGAAGGTGAGGAAAAACATAGTCCCAAACAGAATACTTGCCTTGAGGGAGCTCCTTGGAACAGGAAGTGAACCCATTGGCCTGGCAGTCCTCACAGCCAACTCCGTTCCCATCAGCAGAGCAGCTACACTGGACCGGCCAGCTACTGTACAGATCCACCACTTCAGTGGACCGGATGCTCTGGCCAGTTTCATCGGCTCCTAGCCCTGCTCGTCCCCCCGCCTCTTCCTTCGAGAGGGTCCGGCTCCGCTGCCCGCTACTCAGGTACGTGACCTCCGACTGGCTACACTCGCAGGGCCCCCCCACAGCGACCGGGTCCTGTGCCATAGCGGACAGGCGGTTGACTTTGGCGTAACTGTGCAGCTCGTCGTTCTCCACGGGCATGCTGGGCCATTGGCGGGGGCTGGTGTCATGTCCGGTCTGGGCGACGGATGCGGGGCTTCCGGGGACCCATTCGGTCAGGGTGTGGGGCTGATCTTCGGGGGGGCAGGGCAAGGGGAGTAGCTGACTTAACACCTGTAACACCTGACGCGACCGGACACATCAATACGGTATACAGTCAGAGGACTTGTCCCAAGGACTCACACGCAAACAGACCAAACTGATCTACCTTGAAGCATACTGTCAATATTTACTTGGACAGAGGTTAAATGGCGTAACATTCATTAGACCCGACGATGACTCGGTCCGTCGCAAAGCCAACAAATATTTCCCTATTCAACCCACTACACAAAGACAGGCCATTTAAGGATTATGGCCACGACAACGGCAGATGATATGTACAATGTACGGCACTGGCATAAGTCCCTGATCCCACTCACATTCTCCATGATGGGTCTCTCGCGAGGCCTTGTGCTGGTGCAATCCAGAGCCAGGCGGAACAGGGTGGAGGACAGGGAGTACAAGCAGGGACCAGCCCTCGGGTCCAGGAACTGAAGGCAGGAGTCCACGGAGCCACTTGCCTCGGTCACCCCGCTCAGGACGTCTCTCTGCAGGGAGGGAGATGGAGGGAACGTGTCCAGCGATCCATTGTTAGTATGTGTTTAGTCGCTTTTCAGCACACCGTGGCATTTAACTGACTAACCTGTCATTTGTCTTACCAGCAAAGTGTGTTTAGGGGTCTCCTCTCTAACCTTCCGTCCCGTTAAAGTTTCCATTATAACCTAAGAACATGAAGCTTTTTTGTTAACAGGTTCTGTTCATACATTCGAGCAATTCCCAAACAGCTCTCTTTTGGCATTCGACACAGGAAGCCAGGTCCAGAAGGTGTACCCGACCACCTGACAAAGACCGGTCGAAACCTGATCATTTGTCAAGGGACATTTCAGTTTCATTTTTGCCAAGCGCTCACCCTTCAAACTCACCATTCCTAAGCTGAACACATCCAGTTTGACAGACAGCTTTCCGTCTCTGATGTATTCATCCGGCAGGTATCCCAGTTTCCCGCAGGTGGTCGTATTTAAGGTGACAGTGCCAGTCTGACCGACCGAGTGGGGCCTGAGGCGGGCCATTCCGAAATCAGACAACTTTGGCTGCAGCCGCTCATCCAGCAATATGTTAGAACTACATGAATGGACAAGACACTGTGGAATTAAGGTGTTGTCTTTGGAAGTGTGCTGCGTTTTGGGCTATGATATTCCAATTTTGGGCACAATACATGTAATGCTGTGCAGGTACAGTTACAATATCACTGAATCGGTCTAACTCTACGACTATTTGGATCCAAATCAGCTCCTGCCGAAACAGCAGCTACTCTTCCCAATAAGACACACCGACACACTGACAGACCAGTGCGGTCCCGAAATATACAGCTGAAATCAACGCATCATGCCACAGTCATCGTCATTGTTGCGCCAAGGGATTTGTTTGTTTCGGCAAAATCGGGCTCTCTGCATTTTCAGGAATTTTCCGCTGTGGGATTTCAGTGGTTACCTTGTGATGTTAGCGCAGATAACAGCGCAGGGCTGAGCCATGTGGAGGTGGTGCACCGCCTTAGCTACCCCCTTGACGATGTCCAGGCGGTCCTGCCAGGAGAGACTGGCTGCTACGTCCTACAGAGAGAGATACACAGGAGGCGTGGCATGTCATTACCGTGAAGAAACTGATATTTCGGGCACCACAAGCAGGAGAAAAGCGCATTGTCCATCGGAGACTGAACATTCGTCTGAACGTTCACACGGCCAGCATTTGGAACCGGGAACATTGTCTCGCAGAGAAGCGCACGTGCACACCTGTAGTGGTGTGTCTGAACTGAAGTGGTGGATCTCACCTGATCATGGAGTCGGTGGAACAGTGACCCGTTGGGCATATAGGGGTACGCCAGCCAGTACAGATGTCCGTCAGAGTGGCAACCCAACAACTCCAAGATGTTAGGATGCTGGTTTCTGGAGAACAATCATTCAAGTTTGGTTATCAGTAAAAAGCAGAAACGTGTAAGAAAACAAGAAAAAAATAACGAGGTCAATGTTCAGAAGTTGTTGCTTGACTCTATTTCACTAGTAAATAAACAGAGGAAACAAAAACAAAATGAAAGATGTAGCACGGTCTTTAGACATACAGATGATGGACTTCCATCTCTTTCCTGAATACGTCCCATAACTTCTTCCATGAAGCTTTCTGTACCTGAGGAAAAACAACAGCATTTGTTTTATTAGTGGTGTGTACATACTGAATACTATTTTAAAGCTGTAAACACATGTAGTAGAGTTTTTCAGTACCAAGGGTAAAAATAGACATTTTCTAAGCAGTACAGTTCACATGGTCTGTGAATTGCATACATATGTAATGTGTAATCCCTGTTCATTATCATTTCTGTGGGCCCAGTAGGACCCAGTTTGTTCACTCACAAATCAACTGTCGTGTCCAAAGAGTGAACCCGGAATTGAAATTTTGGAAAAGAGACATTTGTTACAAAAACACAAAAAGTACACTGACATTTGTCCATTTCCATTATGCTCACTAAACCTGTAGCCTGAACTGAGGGGTCCACTGCTGTATGAATCTCTGTCCAGCCCAGTTGGCCCCAAGTTGCTCTTGCCTTGGCAAGCTTTTACTGTTCTCGTCAAAGCACATTGCAATTTTGAGTTTATACTGTCTGTATAAACGGTTTAGTTTTCTCAGCAATCCAGTGTAATCATTGTGACAGGCTTACATCTTACCGTTGTGAAACATCCCACTGTTATTTTGTTGACCCCACATACTAGCTTCCGTTCACCTGGTAAGTACCTGCTTGAAAAGCTTGACAGCGAAGGGCTTGTTTCCTTTCACACCTCTGTAGATCACAGAGAATTTGCCCTCCAAAATCTTCATGTCCTGGTGGAAATTTCTAGTTCCTTCTATGACATCCGTGTGTGTAATCAGAAGCCTGTGGTTGTGACCTAGAAACAAAGTCAAAACAATGAAAAACAATCAAATTACCAAGGAAATCTTGGTCTTAACTAGCACAGTGAAAGATGTATGGTTGCACTACAAATGTAATCCTGTTCCCTTCATAGTTCAATACTTTAGGGTCCTAGTCACGAAATTATATAGAGAATTGGGGGCCACTTTGTTGGATTACTAAAACGTGACATTAAAAACACCACTCAATAAAAGGGGAAGTGAAATAGGGAACTGTGTACCTCCAAGACGTCAGACTGAAACGGCATACTAGTCTTCAAAACCCTTGGTATAGGGTTTTAAAGACCCATAGTGACAAGGTGTGGTTTGTAGATAGCAGTACTATAAATACCATGTTTTATGTTATTTAGACTGAAATCACAGCATTACTTAACACTAAAATGTCATTTGATATGAAAAAAGACCCCAAAAGTACCTTTGCATGACACTGGATGATTTGATGTGTTCCATCCAGGGTCAGGGGACACATAATTAGACAGGGTTGGCTGGGGGTAAAGGACATAAACAGGGAAGTACTTGTACAGTGTTGCAAAGTAAACACTAAAGAGTAATCAGACGTTACACATTAAATAACATCATACTACAATTAAATCCAAGGCAATACAAACTATAAGGTAAGACGTAGGCAGAAATTGCTGTTCCAACTTACTGTATAACAACTTTATATGTAATTAACCATATTTAGATCATGAACTTAAGGGTCACACGTTGCTATTGAATGTTAACTGTCGGCAATATTGGATTTATTTTGGTGATAGGAGTTTGTTATTTTAACAGCTTATTCTAAATATTAATAGAACATTCTAATTTATTTTAATTTCATTTGCAATGTTCTAAATGTTACTAACGTTGTACAGTATAAGGTAACACTTAAAAATGTGTACAAAATATGTACCAAAAATATGAAAATATACTGGAAAAACAAATACCAGTACAACTTTTTCAGGGGACTGAGAAAGTTGTACTTTCTATAATTCAAAATAATTATAGAAAGTACTGCATAAACAAAGTGGTTGTCTATATACGGAGCTGATCCTTATCTTATTAACAGACTTACTGTGTTTATAAAGTAATTTCTGTTTATTTTTTATTATTATTTTTAAGCTGTTTTTTTACTGTGTATTTCAACTGAACATCATGAGTTATTGCATTATTATATTAAAATATAGTGATCTAATAAGTTGTTTAAATTGAAACATAAATAATGCTGTACCGACTCTACTCTGATGAACTCATTAACATGCTGTACTGCAATTTACTGGACTAGAAAACAATGTATTCTACTGCACTGTAATGTAATCCAGTGTTCCATTTAACACAATTCAACTAGACTGAAATCTACAGTACTTGAGTCTACTTGCGTTTTCTACAACCACATACAGTACCAGTCAATTGTTTGGATACACCTACTCATTCAGGAATGCCAAGAGTGTGCAAAGCTGCCATTGGCAAAGAGTGGCTACTTTGAAAAATCCATAATATAAATGTTTTTTGATTTGTTAAACACTTTTTTTGGTTAGTACATGATTCCATGTGTTATTTCAAAGTTTTGAGGTCTTCACTATTACCATACAACTGAAAAATAGACAAGAATAAATAAATAACCTTGAATGAGTAGGCGTCTCCCAACTTTTGACTGGTAATGTACAGTGGATATAAAAAGTCTACACACCCCTGTTAAAATGCCAGGTTCTTGTAATGTAAAAGAATGAGACAAAGATGAATCATGTCAGAACTTTTTCCACCTTTAATGTGACCTATAACGTGAACAATTCAATTGAAAAACAAACTGAAATCTTTGAGGGGGAAAAATAAAAAATAAAAAACTCACAATAACCTGGTTGCATAAGTGTGCACACCCTTAAACTAATACTTTGTTGAAGCACCTTTTGATTTTATTGCAGCACTCAGTCTTTTTGGGTAGGAGTCTATTAGCATGGCACATCTTGACGTGGCAATAGTTGCCCACTCTTCTTTGCAAAAGCGCTCCAAATCTATCAGATTGTGAGGACATCTCCTGTGCACAGCCCTCTTCAGATCACCCCACAGATGTTCAATTGGATTCAGGTCTGGGCTCTGGCTGGGCCATTCCAAAACGTTAA
>JACXGI010015665.1:0-17097 GCA_016801175.1 Esox masquinongy | reverse complement strand
CAGCATTGAATGCAGATTTTATTTGAGGCAGTATTGCATGCCTATCGCGTGAAATGATTCTTTCCAGCCGACGCTGGTCATGTTCTCCCACAGTCTTTTTACGGCCACACTGCTGTCGTCAGTTAGATGTTTTGCCAGAATACTTGTATTCACGGTACACCCTTGAAATGGTAGTACGTGAATATCCAAACTTCTCCTCTACCACAGAAATGCTATGACCCATCTCATGAGCTCCAACTATTAAACCGCGTTGAAAATTGCTTAAATCGTGATAACTTGCCATTCTCACAGCGGAAAAAGCTCTAGATGCTTCTACAGATGTCTATCGCTTTATATATGCACTGGCAGACACAACCAATGATGTGCATAGGTGGCATTGCTTTGTATTTTGTATGGGCTCATTTGTACCAGTTTTTCTGGCACTTCAGTGTAAATTCAAGGCAGGTATCAACTTAATTTACAATTTTATTCTGAACAGGAGTACCAGACGACTCACCAGTTTCACTAAGACATTACATAGGGTGAATATGTTCTCTGAGCTTCATGTATTATTTGATTGGATTGTCATATCTTACTAAGTGATAGGAAAAAGTTTGGTCCAAACTGCATGTTGCATGAAACTCTATTTACATTTCTAGTCATTTAGCAGATGCTTTTGTTCAGAATGACTCACAGGACAAAATTACGGTTGACTTTCATGCTCAAGGTAAGGAATTAAATGAAAATGGTACCAACCTTGTTGATTGCCTGTGGGCTAAAACATATTGACTGGTTGTATTCATAAAGACATTTTTATTCTGTACATTTTCACAAGCTTTGTTGATTTTGTACTTTTTTGCAAATGGCCGAGTGTCTTGCTGAAACATTGCCTCCTTTAAAAATCCAACACACTCCTGAAGGGCATTGACAGCATGACTCACTATCATATCCTAACAGACACACTCGCACCATGCCTGTCAACAACAGGGATACGAGGTAGCTGCCGTCCAAACAATCTGGAAGGGATTGCATGCTTTCTCTTTCATCTATTTCACCTCTCAGGCCTTTCGTGCAACAACATAAAGTAGCTTGAGGGCAAAAGCCAACCCATTTGTCAGCTTTTCCTGCCAACGCACTGAACTTCACTGTTGTCCGCTTAAACAAATTAAACCAAACAGGCCTTCACCAGTGTGTTAGTCAGAGATTATGTCGCTTTTGTGTCTCTGGGAAGGGAATTGATTGCGGAATGACTTGAGCGAGGGAGAGAGTGATTGCTTAAGCGCTCTGTCAAAGTAGTTTGATGCCTTCTCCTCTATTCATGCAACTCAAACTGCTCTCTCATCAGGCATAGAAATAATATGTTAATGCTTGTTGAAGGAGTGTTTAAGTCTATTGATATGCTCCTTCTTCCAGCTGGAACTTACTAAGAGAGAATCCTTGTTCATGGGCTGAATGAAGTTTTCCAACAGCTGTTGAGGATTGCTTCAGCTTGTCCTAGCAAGTTGTCATTCCTATCAACTTAATCTGTTTCACTATGCATCCTTCTGATATTTGTCTGATGTGCAACATACTGTCACAGATCGTTGTGAAATCGACACTAATTACTTATTTGTGACATGGACACTATTATTAAAAAAAGTGTTGACAGGACACTAATTTTTCATATCTGCACTGAAGGAAGAAATGTGTTTACAGGACATGATTTTTTCAGATATCTTCTGAAGGAATAAATTAATGTAAGAAATATTAGGTAAGAGTTAAGATTAGGTTAAGAGTATGGTTAAGGCTAGGATTTAAAGTAAGAACATGGGCTAATGTTGTCGCTAGCCCGTTTGCAATACAAGCTCTGAACTCTTCCAGGTTTAAATGTAGGTTGAGTCAACCAATCACATGCATTTCCTCCAACACATTACGAATGAAGAATCCATACTTAGTGTTCATGTGATGAATTTCTCATAAGCAATTTGTGTCTATTTCACGAAAACCTGTAATATTGTCACCAATGTGACGTTTGCATCTATTTTGATGTCACCTGTTGGATGCCTAAAGTATGTTATATATTTTAAATTAATTCAAGATGCTAAATAACAGATTAATCAAACCCAACAAAGGGATACAAACAGTGTTTATAAAGAACCGACATTTGCAAAGGCCTGCTTTAGGGTTTCTTGTTAAATACCTTAATCCCACCCACCACCAGACAGCTACCCAAGGCAGCGGCAGTCTACACTTTATCGAACCGCCCTCCTTTGAATTTAAGCTTTCATTTCCAAGACAGCCCAAGGGTTCTGGAGGCACTGTTTAAATAGCAGCTAAAGCACCAGGCGAGACTTAGAAAGATAGACCTGTTGTCCCTCCAACTACAGGCCATTACTTAGGTGGTGAGTTTGTGCGCTGGGGTAGGGTTATAAATCACTGGTGCCTCTCAATGGGATGATGGAAGGGGGAAGCTTTGCCCCATACATCAGTGTCTTGGTGGGTTCTCTGAATCTAAAATATATACACTACCATTTAAACGTTTGGGGTCAGTTAAAAATGGCCTTGTTTTCCATGAAAACATACTGTACATGAAATGAGTTTGAATAGGAAATATAGCAAAAGGAATAGGAAATATAGTCATTGCCATGCTTGAATTTTTACAGTTGTTACATACGCATGTCTACCTTGGGGACCTCATTGCTGCTATCTCTGTATCCCGGTTGCACATGCTAACCTACTCCTTCAATTTGCCTCGATTGCACATTCAGAATGCCATTTAGAATTGACATTTGTACCCGCACAACTATTTATCCCACTTGTAACATATACTATACTTAATACTTGTTAATGTTATGCCCTCCTCTATTTGCCTTAATTGCACATTTAGTATTGCCATTTCTACTGCATTTGCCTTCATTGCACATCTATACATTCCACTTGTAATATACATATACTTATTACTTGTAAATACTTGTACATTTTCTGCCCTCTTCTAGTTACACTTCTGGTTAGATCCTAACTGCATTTCATTGTACTGTACTTGTGCTGTTTAATGACAATAAAGTAGAATCTTATGTAAAATCTAATCTATATATAAGTAGAACCCCGTTTCCAAAAAAGTTGACGCTGTGTAAAATGTAAAGAAAAACAGAATGCAATGATGTGCAAATCATTTAAACCCTATATTCAATAGAAAATAGTAGAAAGACAAAACATCAAATGTTAAAACTGAAAAATGTTATTGTTTCTTGAAAAATATATGCACACTTCGAATTTTATGCCAGCAACATGTTTCAAAAAAGCTGGGACAGGGGCAACAAAATACCGGAAAAGTTGTGTATTGCAAATAAAAACCTGGCGGAGCATCTCACAACTAATTTGTTTAATTGGCAACAGGTCAGTAACATGATTGGGTATAAAAAGAGCATACCAGAGAGGATGAGTCTTTCAGAAGTAAAGATGGGGAGGGCTGCAGGCTCTGTGATTGTCTGTGCAGGCAAATAGTGCCACAATTTAAGAAAAATGTTTCTCAATGTAAAATTCCGAAGAGTTTGGGGATCTCATCTACGGTACATAATATCATTAAAAGACAGAGAATCCAGGGAAACCTCCGTACTCAAGGGACAAGGCCGAGAACCAATGTTGGATGGCCGTAATCTTCGGGCCCTCAGGCAGCTCTGCATTAAAAACAGACATGATTCTGTAGTGGATATCACTGCGTGGGCTCAGGAACACTTCTGAAAACCATTGTCTGTGAACACAGTACGTTGCTGCATCCACAAAAATGCAAGGTAAAACTCTGCCATGCGAAGAAGAAACCATATATAAACAAGATCCAGAAATGCTGCCGTCTTCTCTGGGCGCTAGCTTATTTAAGATGGACTGAGGCGAAATGGAAAACTGTCCTGTGGTCTGACAAAACAAAATTTTAAATGATTTTTGGGAATCATGGATGCCACGCTCTCCGGGCTAAAGAGGAGAGGGACCATCCAGCTTGTTATCAGCGCATTGTTCAAAAGTCAGCATTTGTGATGGTATGGGGGTGTGTTAGTGCGCATGGCATGGGCACTAACACAGTATTAATGGTGAAGGCACCATTAATGCTGATCAATATATACAGGTTTTGGAGCAACATATGCCGCCATCTGGATGACATCTTTTTCAGGGAAGGCCTTGTAATTTCAGCAAGAGAGTGCCAACATTCTGAACATTTGCATATCATTGCATTCTCATTTTATTTGCATTTTACACCGCGTCCCAACTTTTTGGGAAACGGGATTGTATATGCACTGCTCAAAAAAATTAAGGGAACATTTAAATCACACATCGGGTCTCGATGAACGGAAAAATTAAAGATCAAAAACTTTACTGTACATCGTATAATTCATTGAAAACAAAATGATGTAACAACGGTCAATGAAAACCAAAATCACCAACTGATTTAGGGCCGGATTCAGACAATTGAAATCACAGGCTGTTCCACTTTGTGTGAATTTCATCACGGCAACACATAGTGTGTATGGCCCCCACGTGTCTGTATGTACTCCCGACAACGTCTGAGCATGCTTCTGATGAGACGGCGGATGGTGTCCAGGGGGATCTCCTCCCAGACCTGGATCAGGACATCAGTGAGCTCCTGGACAGTCTGTGGTGCTACTTGGTAGTGTCGGATGCACCGATACATAATATCCCAGAGGTTCTCAATTGGATTCAGGTCTGGGGAACGTGAGGGCCAGTCAATGGCATCAATGCCTTCATCATCCAGGAACTGCCTGCACACTCTGGCCACGAGGCCGGGCATTGTCCTGCACCAGGAGGAACCCAGGGCCCACTGCACCAGCGTAAGTTCTGACGATGGGTCTGAGGATTTCATCCCGGTACCTAACAGCAGTCAGGGTACCGTTGGCTAGCATGTGGAGGTCTGTGCGACCCACCATGTATATGTCTCCCCAGACCGTCACTGACCCATCGCCAAACTGGTCATGCTGGATGATGTTGCACGCAGCATAACGTTCACCACGGCATCTCCAGGGATCTTTCATGTCTTTCACGTGCTCTGTGTGCTCCTGATCTCATCTGTGAAGAGAACGGGGCGCCAGTGGGGGACCTGCCAATTCTGGTGTTCTCTGGCGAATGCCAATCGAACTGCACGGTTCCGGGCTGTGAGCACAAGTCCCACTAGAGGATGTTGGGCCCTCATGCCACCCTCATGGAGTCTGTTTCTGACAGTTTGGTCAGGAAGGATAAGGAGAGAGCAATTGTCTGTGGCCACTACCTGCAAAACCATTCCCTTTTTGGGGGTTGTCTTGCTGTTGCCTCTCCAGTGCACCTGTTGTCACATTCATTTGCACCGATTCACAATCGCTTATGCTTCCTAACTGGACAGATTGATATCCCTGAAGTTTAACTGACTTGGTTAAATACTGGGATGATTACATGTTTCCTTGATTTTTTTGAACAGTGTTTATATGTATGTATGTACACTACCATTCAAAAGTTTGGGGTCACTCAAAAATGTCCTTGTTTTTGAAGGAAAAGCCAATTTTTTTGTCCATTACGATAACATCATATTGATCAGGAATACAGTGTAGACATTGTTAATGTTGTAAAGGACTACTGTAGCTGGACCCTGATGATTTTTAATGGAATATCTACATAGATGTACAGAGGCCCATTATCAGCAACCATCAGTCCTATGTTCCAATGTCACGTTGTGTTTGCTAATACAAGTTTATCATTTTGAAACGCAAGGCTAACCGATCATTAGAAAACCCTTTTGTGATTGTTAGCACAGCTGAAAACTGTTGTGCTGAAGCAACAAAATTGGCCTTCTTTTGACTAGTTCAGTATCTTAAATGTGTTTCTCTTTGGAAAACAAGGACATTTCTAAGTGACCGCAAACTTTTGAACGGTAGTTTATATATGTTTATAGAAGAATACAAGTTCACTTGTAACATAGGATAGATGCATTTTGATGTCTTCTATCCACTGGTATCTTCCCGCTGAATGACAAGCTGTTGCGTGTGTACTGAAGTCCATGTGCAGTTGTTTTACGAGTATTTATCGTAAGGGTGAATGTGGACAGATCCATGCTCCTTGCTGCTATCCGGACACATTCTATTTTCAGAAGGCACCATAAGTGTCCTCTTGGTAGTATATCACGGATAGTTGCTGTGAATATTATATGGCTCTATTAGACACTGGGACTGAATTCAAATTTCCTGCATACGGCTTTAAGATCTCCTCCTGGCCCTTTAAATGTGACACATTGGCAAAGACCCCTGATTCATGTGCCCTTTTTGCTACCGCTCTTCACTTCATAAAGCCCATAAATCCTTGTGTATATGTGAACTCAACTTGCTGTACCCCACGGTAAGACCTCTGCTACCCTTACCATAACATGGGCTCTGGCGCACCATTTTTGATGGCTGAAGCTCTCTCCTACTAGTCTTTTTGCTTTTTCGCTTAATCTTTCTGTCCGTCGCTTTCTCTCTCTCTCTCTCTCTCTCTCTCTCTCGGTGTCATCAGGACAGATTTATGCATTTTTGTTGGATTGGCTTCATGCTGCAGGCAGTTCTTTGAGGTCTATAAGGAAATGAAACTCCTCTCTATCCTTTTGGCCCACTCAATCTCAACACATCCAGGCACATGACTGGAGTGTTCGGAGTGACGGGGAATGCAGTTGACGGGTATACACCTCTGCGTATGTCTTGGCGGCGACACAAGCTTCTGTTTTGTGCCTCCCTGTAGCAGATCAGGGGCCATTCTAGTCTCCCGAGGAATCCGCCGGGAAGGGAAAAAATAGGTGGTTTTAAGGAATCAAAAAGACTGGTGGGAGAGATTAGAAGAGAAATTGAATGTGCACAAGTGCATACGGCCCGACTAAGTAACACCTCCGCCAGTAGAACTCTCTGGCCTCCAAATAAGGTCGAACCACAGTGTCTCGGTGAAGTGCGTTAGTGGGCTGCCGACCCGGACAAGCCCCCCCACAGACAGGACTTTCGTTGTGGTGATTCAGCCGTGGTCAGTGTCGCCTTAACAACCGGGCCGCCTCTCCGGACAAAGACGCGTCACCGCATCCCCCATATCCAGACAGATATTGTGATGAATAGAGCCCGAATACATCCCACCCTTCTCTAGCTCAACCGACCCTAGTAGGCAACCTTTTCGAAAACGCTTCGCGTCTGACCTCGACTCATCGCAGACGATGCTCTTGTAACGTGGGGCACCAGAGACAGCCGTATACAAACACACACACACACACACACACACACACAAACACACCGCTGACGCACACATACGCACACTGCTCCGCGGCGTTTCGTGCCATTTCCCTCCTGTATGCACAACGGCTCATCAGGCAGAAGAATCAAAAGAGCGCCTCTCCCCAGGCTTGGGGTAGCGAGTCGGCTGTTATTGTACCGCAGCCCCTTAATGATCAGCATCTGTTCCCCCCTCTCTCAGCTAGCGTTAGACTGTGCTCCGCGCAGCCGTTAAACAAGCCTGTGTGTGTCACCTCCTAGCAAGTTTCCCTTGCTGTAATGGAGGTGGCTGAACATCCCACCCCCCCCACCCCCAGATGCTCCAGCTTTTTCTCTCACGCCCCCCGTGCAGGATAAGACTGCTGACTCGCGTGGAAGTTTGATTTAGAGGCAGTGCTTGTTTGTGTGAAAAGATGTGGACTCCGTGTTTCCAGTAAGCAAACAGTAAGAGGCACATCTTCGAGCAGCGACTCACTGATTTTGTCCTTGAGGACTATTGTGTAAGCACAAGCCTTTGAGATTGCACACGCAAATGCATGCGCACACAGATCAACGCACGCATGTACACACGCGCGCGCACGCACGCACATACGATTTGAATGATGTCTGCAAAACCTACATAATCAGGAAACACTGCACGTAAATGCAATTTGCTTTTATGTTAATGACAGCTGAAGGCTACGGAGAAGAAAGTGGTCATAGAAATGTAGACAAACTCATGTGTTCGCCTGTTCGGAACCATCACCTTTTCTTTGCATTCATGTTACTTTCATGGTTAAATGTCATGAAAAAAGAAAATTCTGTAGCTTTCTCTTCTGAACTGGGATCTTTTCTTTTTCATTAATGTAACTAGTACAATTATGGTTATAACTGGAATTGTGAATGTTGAAACTGCCATGTACATTTGCGTTGTTGCAGCAACAAAGACCACACTGTGTCATTCAGTCATTCACAGTTTTCCCCTCAGACATCACTGGAAATAATAGAGACGAGATTTTGTACTTCCATTAATTTATCTTGTTGTGTGTGGTGCTTCATTTCCACTTATCCTTAGAAAACCCTATAATGATAATGGGCCGTTCTGCTGTTTCCCATACTGTAAATATTCTATGTTTATAGGCCATAGAGAAGAAGCGTTCTGCAAAGTTACTCTTTTTTTCCCTACTCTTAGCTAAGTTTTACCACTGTGATCTTCATAGGAAGTGGGAACGTTGAGTTCTGCCCGGGTGGTTAGACGAATACAGCTGGGACAGCAGTCAGTTTGAAGGCGGATACAGGTTTCCTCGTCAAACTTTTGTAACGGCCTTGTTTTAAGTTAAAGCCCACTGGAGGGAGAATGAAGACAATTCCTCAGGGAAATTAGTAGTGTCTGAAGCTGACCAAAGTGTTTAGGTGCCAGTGATTATGTTATGTTAATAAATCATCATGTCTCACTGACGTTTAAGTGCCATGTGTTCGTGGATATAGGTGACAAAGCTTAAATTTCTATCTTGTCAGGGGTGTTACAAATACTGTCAAGAGTAAAAAAAAAGTATATAGAGAGAATTTTTTTTATCAGTCTGGTGTGTGTCATGGAGTTATCTGATAAATTCGTTTTTTGAGAGGTTCATAGTGTAGAGTTGGGATAACCCTAAAGTCTGATCTTGGGTAAATTTGGAGGTTAGGATTATAAGAGGGGAAGCTGGTCCAAGATTGGTACCTTAGAGAAACGTTCACACCAGATCAGCGGGTTATTAAGTTCCAGATCTATGTGGGCTTAATTCTTTATTGAATTACTAGCAACTATAATAACCAATATTAACTGGAAGATTTATTTTTCACATTCTGCTGACTAAGAAGAATGTTGGCATTGCATCTTAATGAAACACTTGTCTATGTAATATTGATGAGGGTTTACCTGATTGATGAGGGTGAAAACATTGCTATGAGGGAACTTTGTTATAATTGTAAAGCTCTGCAAGCTTTTGGACAGTGGATTTTGATGTTATCTACACAGTATTAGGTTGTAAACTCAAATCTCTACAACCATTAAAATAATGTTTTTCAACCTTTTTCACAACGTGTCTTTAATCTTATTTCAAACAGCGTGGCCTCATTGTACTGTATATAGTGTAATATACAAAAACCCAATGGGATTAACTACTGTGCATTAAGGTCTATAGGCGGCTATATTGTTGGGATAGTAATAAGAATATAATTTTAGTGAGTTTGATGCAGGTCGATAAGTTTACTTCCTAAAATTAAGGTATGATTTAGGAAGTCAATTGAAAAGTTGTCTACCCAATGCTAGCATACTGAAGTAATTGCTATTACAGAACATCACTTTCTCTGGCTCACTCCAGCAATGATGACATTGGCTGACCTTTCTGTGGCATTTATTATTCATTTTTCCAACAAACACAGCTGTCCCTTTTACACCACATCACCTCTGGTCTTACCTGTGACACGTCATTAGTTTTCAATAACAAAATTGTGACAGCTGTTTTATCAACTGATCATCGTTTTGTCAGGTCATTCAGTTTATTCCGGACAAAAGTGTGTGAAGTTAATAACATTGAAACAAAAGTCCTCGTGGCTGTAGCTACTTTCTGTGACCGAGACGACTGTTTGTGTGTTTTAATGTGTAATGAAATGAATTCCTTGTTCACACCCTTTCGTAGAACACGGACCCGGTCCACGACATGCTGTTGGACGTGATCACGTGGGTGGGGATTCTGCTGTCCCTCGTCTGCCTGCTCATCAGCCTCTTCACCTTCTGCTTCTTCCGGGGCCTCCAGAGTGACCGCAACACCATCCACAAGAACCTTTGCATCAGCCTCTTCATCGCCGAGTCTTTGTTTCTGGTGGGGATCAACCGCGCTGACCAACCGGTGAGGATACTCCCGAGCCCTGGAAAACACAGCCGACCTCATGTTTTTCAATTAGAGCGGTGTGCCAGTGAGGGGCCCAGGGTCGTGTCGATCTGTCAGTCTGAAAAGTTTTGAAGGGGTTTCGACTTTGATTCACTCTGCCACACACTTGCATCAGCCTTTTTTTTTTTCGGGCTCCGGCAGTGGACTGAGAAGCAATGTGAATCCTTCCATATCTTGAGAGGGTTGCCCCTTAAACCTGTCTTGCCGTCTTTATCAGCACTGACCAACATTGATACTCCATGGTTCCTCCGGTCTGCACAAGACTGGGTTCTGGTGTCTGTGTATTGGTGCCTATTATACTACCAGTAACATCAGTACAAATCAACAATACAGCCAATAAGCCACATTTGATATTTCAATCCCTAAAGTAACAATGAAAGTCTCGCCTTAAAAATCATCCTTTCCCACAGAATCCCTGGTAAAATACTGGTGTTGAAGCGTATGAAAAGGAAAAACTATCAACATTTGATGTGAACTGCCATTGCAGTGTAATATAATCAGTTCAGTTGTTTCTTTTTTTCAGTCCTAATGTGATGCAGGGCCTCATGCATGGGCCTTGTTATAATAAGATGACTCTGGTGCTTTAGCATTCAGCGCGCTTCATCCCGGTTTTCTCATCTCCTGACGGCCAGTTTCATTTTAGAAAGCAATTCAAGAAGTCAGCCGGACCATCAAGGTTTAGGCATGTACGATGTTTTGAAGGGTGAAATGTGGAAGCGCAGGGATTTTTTTTTTAACAATAGATCTGGCTGCATCCTATGGAACACAATCAGGGATTCCATGTTATTATAGGAAATTTTCTGCCTCAGTAAACGAAACAACACAACGTTTTATACAGTTGTATGTACCTATATTTCCTCGACTAGGATACTGTATTGCTCCTTCCTACCAGTTTTGATTAGAAAGCCTCAACTGATAATGAGAACACAAGTGTTAGAATGCTGCATCAGTGTTCTGTGTTGAAGCCATGGTAACTTTATTAAATGTCTGTTCTGATGCTGTATGTATCCATGGTTATGAGTTGCACTAAACATTTCTTAACTCGTTATTGCGCTATAAATGTACAGAATGCATTCTTGTTACAGCTATATCAAGAGAGTGAAACAGAAAAGACGCACACTCCGCGTGAACACCCGTTTTAGCCAAAATTGACACTGCCCTTCTCTAGACCCCTAATACACCCCTGGTTCACCTGACTCATTTGCCTGACCCATGCCGCAGAAGCTATAATTACACAGCGGCTCGCTGTACACGCCCGCTCTTCCCCCTTGCCGCCCAGCGTTGCGGTGGACCTCCCGTGGCGCTGGGGAACAGTCTGTTGTGTAAATGCTGCGGATAATCTGGATTATCTGATCAATATGTCAGCCCCGCTTTTAACGGGCGCCACCGGGTCGTGTCATGTCAAGAGCTGATCTGCGACGGGAAGGTAGAGGAGCGCAGGCTGATGGGCTCCGTCACTGCCAACGAGGCGCTGAGAGGAAGGGGCGCTGTCACAGGAAGACTTCTCACTTTGCGTTAATGAGTGAACTGTGTGAGTAAAAGACGGCGCTTGAGTCTGCAGGGGAATATGTTTTATACAAACGGGTGCTATAACAGACGGCCCAGGCAGACAGACAGGGACTGGCTGACAGAAATACACGCGTGCGAGTCCTCCTGTGAATCCTTCTGCGCGGACGATGAAGCAACACGTATGTTATCGTAGCATTTTCAGACCTATGGGTTTGCCCTCTACCCTTCCTCAGATGTGACGGTGCTGATTCGGCCGGGACATGCGAAGGCCGTTCCTGAATGTAAGCGACGGCCGCCGGACTCAGCGGTCATTTGGTTCAGCTCGGGATCAGCTTCAGTGATCGTTGAACAAAGTGCCGCGCGCGTGACCGATTGCTCCGGCGACCCGATCCCTTAGTCGTCGGGCTCTGTTGTATGTAATATGTATGATGTATGTGTGCGTGTGTTTTAGTGATCGGAGTGTTGAACTTCACCTGTAGTGTCTCCCGTCCACAGATTGCCTGCGCTGTGTTCGCTGCGCTGCTCCATTTCTTCTTCCTGGCCGCCTTCACCTGGATGTTCCTAGAGGGCGTGCAGCTCTACATCATGCTGGTGGAGGTGTTCGAGAGCGAGCACTCGCGGAAACGCTACTTCTACCTGGTGGGCTACGGCGTGCCCGCGCTCATCGTGGCCGTGTCGGCGGCCGTGGACTACCGAAGCTACGGCACAGATAGAGTGTGAGTGTGTTTATGTAGAATCGGAGCCCATAATTACATGTACAGTGACTGCTTGTCCTAATACATATAACTGTCTCCATCTGATGGCCACACAATGCCGGGCTGACCGCCTAGTCTGAACTTTTCAATGCGCCCGGGCTAGTGTATGTTTATAATGGCTGTTTGCTAGGCATGACAACGGCAGACAGTCATGCTGTCAGTGTTTGTTTGTGTTCCGTCTGTCTGAACGTGGCGACATTCTGCTGAGCCGTTCTGTTGGCTTTTGCATAGCATTTCTGTAGTCTTAGATCAGAGCCTGTTTTCCATGAATAATCTCAGAGTAGCTGTGCTGATCTTAATCCCAGACCACTTCCGGGCAGATAACTTTTCAAAAACATTTTTATGAACCTGATCATTTCATAACAGCGTCATTTTCTAACATTTGATTTAGAAAAGGGGTTGTATTTTTGACGCAGTGTCTCGAAGCTGTTCAGGCTTCATCAAAACTGCTTGCAATTTGTTACATTACTCAAGTATTTAACATTACATTTTAGAGGGTGCTTTATCCAGACGGCTTGCAATTGTTTTCCTTCCTAGTGGTCCATTGTTGCCTGTCAATGGTATTTAGAAAAGGGGGAATTCTACTGCGGGCAGGATTTCCTCTACCAACTTCTCAGCTGCTGTACAAGCTTGTTCAGCTCTTCCTGGGTTACAGCCTCTCCTCCTGAACAACAAAAAACAAGCCTTCGTGGTTGTCTGAATGAAGTCGGTCTAAAGTCCTCTTCAGCAGGAGTTGTCAATCAGTTTGACATTCCTACCGTTTCCATTGACCTAAGTAGAGTGCATTTATTTTGGTGACCAAACCGAAATAATGTGAATGATGAACGAAAGTACCAAAGTAATGACAACCTCCTTAGTTTAAATACTGTAATATTTGTTAATACAGTTGTAGCATTGCTCTGTTACACGATGGAGGGGATGCGAGTGGAGCGAGAATGGAAGTCTTGAAGAATGTAGTGCACTACTTTATTTTCACCCATTTTTCTCCTTTCTACAATTTCCTCATATCTGGTTGTATCTATGGCCCAATCTAATAGCGTCAATTCCCGACGGATTTGGGGGAGTATAAGATTGAGGCAAGCTTTCCTGCTTTATTCCATACCGCATCCAACCATCAAGTCATGTGGGTCAGTGCGTGTGAGGTTATGCCCACTCACCATTCACCTCACAGCCTCAGGTAGCTTAGCTTTCAGGGAGTCACTAGAGTGAGATTGGACCAACAGTCAAGGATCAAGTCTGATCAGCTTGGCGCTGTGAAAATCCGCTACCTGTGATGCCCGACAATGGCTTTCCCCACAGAAGGAACTTGAAAAGTCATTCGATTTGCTCTTGCACTTGCGCTCCGAGATACAAACCAGCATTACTAACAATAACGCCAAGAAGAACCACAGAAATCCATTCCTCTCTCACTAAATCTGTAGTCAATCTGAAAATAATGAAATCCAGCATCAGCACTTTGTCACAAGATGTTTCTCATACATGTCGCACACACAAACCCAGTCACACACACATGCACATTTGTGGGTCGCTGGAGCCATAGTTCTTAGTGATGGATAGAGCCAGTAGCTGCCACTGGCTGCCGCCACAGCACTGTGTGAATAATTAAAGCTTAGCTACCGGTGGAACAATTACACAGAGTTGTGAGAGATGGGGGATGGGATGGGGCGTGACACACTTGACTAGAGGGGGAGTGGTCTGCGCATCGCACAGCTCACTGCCCCCAATGGGAATATAATCATTTGATCGATTATAAACAGTATCCCAAGTGGCCCTGTTAACCGAGAGAAAGTCTCACATTTGTTTAAATTCTAAATGGCCGCTAAGATGTTGCTCTGTCACGGTCTCTAAGTGTGATAACTGACAGGGAACGTAATGAAAGACATTATTTTCTGTTGCATACCCTGCTGCCGTCCCATGTAGGCTGTTATGGGGCTTTTTCGACCAGTTGTTTGACAGAAGGTGTGTTAAAAGTAATATGTCCTTTACTATGTGCGTGATTCAATTGATTGAATTGTTTACTGAGAAGCTGAAGCAACAATCTAATCTACTCAACATCGCCAGACAATTCTAAAGATTATATTGTTCAATTCCTTTTCATTGTTGGAGACAATAACTGAGAATGGAAAGTGAATGTCTTAATAAAAGAAGCATAAGGATTGGACTATTCTATTATAAATATTTCATGAGAAGGTGAACTGCCTTAATATAAAAAAACAACAACATTGCAATAACGACTCCCCAAGACGTGGCATAACTGATTTTGGCATCATCAATCAGTCGCTTTAAAATGTATCTGACATTACGACAGTTTGTTTTTGAGGGAATCAATCGATATTTTTGCCACCAAAAAATGCATTTAGATACATTGGTGTACCTGGATGAAGAAATATGCACGCAGGACTATGTCACTTTACATCTTCTGGTCTCGGTAGTGCATTTCTCTCTGTACTCTCCAAAGTGTCTCTTTGAGCTAAACTAATGTGGCAAGTTGCTGTGTATCAGTGTCACCGACGCAGGTACCCAACAAAAGGCAACGGGAGACAAAACGTTGCTGTCTAAGCGGGGAACAGAGGACCGAGGTTTCTTTTCCCTTTGCTTCTTAAGGATCAGAGGAGCCCGCCGCCACGTCAGGCCGACTTGTGCAAAAATAGATACATTCAAAAAGCTAACCGGAACTCTGACATGACTGGAAAAGAGGCAGAGAGGCGGAGGCTTGCTGGCTTACTGGCTCGAGCGCTCTGTGGAAATGACAGCCGTTCCCCTTTAAAGAAATCAGCTTTTCTATGATCTGGAAAAAGACTGATAAAAAGAAACAATAACACTTTCAGCATATTTTATAATGACTACTTAGGAAACTACTGAGGGGAGCTAAGTAGGTGTGTGTGTGTGTGTGTGTGTGTGTGTGTGTGTGTGTGTGTGTGTGTGTGTGTGAGTGAAACATGGTCTTCTCTTAACCCTGGATATGAGCCATTGAGAGAAGGAACAACAAATAAATGTTGTTCTACAATACTCCCCAACCCAATGTATGCCAATTTATTGGGGAAAAAACCTGGAAGTATCTCATGCACATCAGTATTTAGACCATTTGCCATGACACTCCAAATGCATCCTGTCCTTTAAACAACTTTAAGATGCCTCTAGAACTTTGAAGATTGCAGATCACCTGTGGCAAAATCAGTTGATTGCATGTGATTTAAAAATGCACACCTGTCAATATAAGGTCCCACATTTCACAGTGCATGTCAGAGAAATAAAATAGCCATGGGTTTTAAAACCAAGCCATTTTTTTAAGCTAAAGCATTGAAAATGTAAGGCCTGAATGCCAAGCGCTATATCTAACGACAACAAAGTATTGCTCATCACCTGCCGAAGACCATCCCTACAGTGAAGCATCGTGGTGGGAGCATCATGCTATGGGGATGCTTCACAGTGGCAAGTACTGTGAGACTGGTCAGGATTGGGCAGTATACAGAGAGGTCCTTGAAGAAAACCGTATCCAGAGCACACAGGACCTCAGACTGGGCTGAAGATTCAACTTTCAACACAACAACAATCCGAAGGGCACAGCCAAAACAACACTGGAGTGGCTTCGGGAAGTCTGTGGATGTCCTTGAGTGGCCCAGCCAAAGCCCAGAATTTTACCCCATTGAACATCTGTCAGGAAACCTGAAGATTGCAGTTGAATGAATATGTTTCGAAGACACTGTATGTGTGTAACCAATTGCTAATTACAACCATCTTGTCGGTTGACAGAAATACTTTGAAGCGTCCCCAAACCTGGCTCAAACATATTAAGTTGGCTTATCCGGCAGATGTAGATATCATGATTAAGTATGCTTTGCCTTAAAATAACAACAACTATATAAAACAATTGCTAAACTGGGACATTCCTGTCTCACTAATGTAGATGCACAGTCAAAGCAAAATTATTGCACTTAATCTTTTTTTAATGTAATTTAATCATTTACATGGACTCTTTATGAATAGCAGAAATTTGGGAGAGTGAAGAACAGAAAATAAAACCATCATGGGGCGCTGTCCCTGTTAGAATTTTATATGAAACCTTATTTTACCAGATACAGTGGGGCAAAAAAGTATTTAGTCAGCCACCAATTGTGCAAATTCTCCCACTTAAAAAGATGAGAGAGGCCTGTAATTTTCATCATAGGTACACTTCAACTATGAGAGAAAAAATGAGAAAAAAAAAATCCAGAGAATCACATTGTAGGATTTTTAATGAATTTATTGGTAAATTCCTCGGTAAAATAAGTATTTGGTCACCTACAAACAAGCAAGATTTCTGGCTCTCACAGACCTGTAACTTCTTTAAGAGGCTCCTCTGTCCTCCACTCGTTACCTGTATTAATGGCACCTGTTTGAACTTGTTTTCAGTATAAAAGACACCTGTCCACAACCTCAAACAGTCACACTCCAAACTCCACTATGGCCAAGACCAAAGAGCTGTCAAAGGACACCAGAAACAAAATTGTAGACCTGCACCTGGCTGGGAAGACTGAATCTGCAATAGGTAAGCAGCTTGGTGTGAAGAAATCAACTGTGGGAGCAATTATAAGAAAATGGAAGACATACAAGACCACTGATAATCTCCCTCGATCCGGGGCTCCACGCAAGATCTCACCCCGTGGGGTCAAAATGATCACAAGAACGGTGAGCAAAAATCCCAGAACCACACGGGGGGAC
>JACXGI010015664.1:0-17148 GCA_016801175.1 Esox masquinongy | reverse complement strand
CTGGCTGTGTGCTACATATGACAACAATCTCCCGTATTCTTCATATGAATGGGCTATGGGGTAGGGTGGCAAGACGGAAGCCTTTTCTTACAAAGAAAAACATCCAAGCCCGGCTGAAGTTTGCAAAAACAAACATCAAGTCCCCCAAAAGCACGTGGGAAAATGTGTTATGGTCTGATGAAACCAAGGTTGAACTTTTGGCCATAATTCCAAAACGTATGTTTGGCGCAAAAACGACACTGCACATCACCCAAAGAACACCATACTCACTGTGAAGCATGGTGGTGGCAGCATCAGGCTTTGGGGCTGTTTTTCTTCAGCTGGAACCGGGGCTTCAGTCAGAGTGGAGGGAATTATGAACAGTTCCAAATACCTGGCAATTTTGGCACAAAACCTTCAGGCGTCCGTTAGAAAGCTGAAGATGAAGTTCACCTTTCATTACGACATTGACCCAAAGCACACATCTAAATCCACAAAAGCATGGCTTCACCAGAAGAAGATGAACGTTTTGGAATGGCCCAGCCAGTGCCCAGACCTGAATCCAATTGAACATCTGTGGGGTGATCTGAAGAGGGCAAAAGGTGCTTCAACAAAGTATTAGTTTAAGGGTGTGCACACTTATGCAACCAGGTTATTGTGAGTTTTTTATTTATTTTTTTTCCCCCTCAAAGATTTCAGTTTGTTTTTCAATTGAATTGTTCACATTATAGGTCACATTAAAGGTGGGAAATGTTATGACATGATTTATCTTTGTCTCATTTTTTTACATCACAAAAACCTGGCATTTTCACAGGGGTGTGTAGACTTTTTATATCCACTGTATGATGTTACCCTCGCTGGATTCAAACCAGGGTCTCCTACATGACAGACTGTCTTTAACCACTACGCCACTAAGCTAGATGTATGCAGAGATGTGGTGTCGATATACGTCTGCATTGTTAAACCAAATTTCGAAACTTGACAATTCTCGTAACTCCATACATTAGCTAACATCCAAACCAACAACAGGTATAACAGGGTCGCTACACTCTAAATTCAACGCGTTAAATTAGAACGAGATTATTGTAGATGGCTAGCTATACAGTAATGAAAACAATGACTCCAGTCACTCCATGGCTGGTTCCACTATGCTATGTGAACTACACTTTGTAAATCACAATCGAGAGGAATGTGTTTGTTGCCGGTACAGTTCGTCCATCGCAATATAACCATTATGTTTTACTTTAGACTTATTATAATGTAGCAACTGAAGCTTATAGCCAGCAAAGTATTTGTCTGGCTGTACAGTACCTATAATGAAAAAAATGACTCCAATCACTCCATGGCTGGTTTGTTTCTTTAGAAAACAATGACAGTTGAATTGCCAATGATTATGCTATGTGAACTACGCTATGTAAATTGAGAGCTTTATGTCCCTGGTTGGTGCATTTCATCCATCGCAATATAACCATAAACAGTTTTATTTTAGGCTTACTATAACATAGCTACTGAAGCTTGTAGCCAGTGAAGTTATAGTCTATCCTGAACAAATCCTAATACCTAATTGGTTTTGTCTGTGGCGAGGACCAAACGCTGGTCGCCTATGTGGCAGTCTGCGTCTCTAACCACTATGCCATTTAACAATGCGTAGTCAGTCAGTCAGTCAAGCACTCAGTAAAAAACTCAGTAAGAGACATTCACTTTTCTTGGCCGGCTCCACTTACACGGTCTGCCAAAAATCCCTTCTTCCACACTAAAAGAATAAAAGCAAAACAATCCCGCACAATAATGAAAAACAAATTCATTCAACAAATAAAACACAAAGACACCCCCTAACGTAACCCCTAAACCTAATTCAAGCCTTGAATAATATAACCTCTACTAAGGCAAAAAAATGCCTTTTGTTTGTGAGAGCTGGCCAAATGTCTTCCCTTTGTCAAATATCCATGGTTTACAATGCTTGTGAGGACTGTTGTTACTTTTGTTACCACTTTAGTGAAAGAGGCATAAGCACACAGACTGTGTGCTTAATTTTAACCCTTAATTTTAACAGAAGGGTTAAAATTAAGAAAGCAAACTGAACGCTTCTGGTCTTCACCCAAAACTTTCCTTTTAAATTTTTTTGGAAAGGAAAGAAAAAGGTGCAATGGTCTCTTCATTTTTTCCGGAGCTGTATATATACCCAGGTATGTAAACTCTAAAGTTGATTGGTCCGCTGACAGGAATATAGGAAATTGAACAACATCTATTTGTCAACATCTATAATGTCTCTTAAAATGAAAATAATCAGATTATTTAAAAAAATATGCAGCTCTGGAAAAAATTAAGCAACCACTGCAAAATGATCAGTTTCTCTGGTTTTACTATTCATAGGTATGTGTTTGAGTAAAATGAACAGCTTTGTTTTGTAATATAAACTACTGAGAACATTACACCCAAATTCCAAATAAAAATATTGTCATTTAGAGTATTTATTTGTAGAAATTACAACTGGTCAAAATAACCAAAAAAAGATGCATTGTTTTCAGACCTCAAATAATGCAAAGAAAACAAATTCATATTCATTTCTCAACAACAAAATTCTAATGTTTTAACTTAGGAAGAGTTCAGAAATCAATATTTGGTGGAATAACCCTGATTTTTAATAACGGCTTTCATGCATTTTGGCATGCTCTCCACCAGTCTGTCACATTGCTGTTGGGTGACTTTATGCCATTCCTGGCACAAAAATTCACGTAGCTCGGTTTTGTTTGATGGCTTTTGACCATCCATCTTCCTCTTGATCAAATTCCAGAAGTTTTCAATGGGGTTCAGGTCTGGAGATTGGGCTGGCCATGACCGGGTCTTGATCTGGTGGTCCTCCATCCACACCTTGATTGACCTGGCTGTGTGGCATGGGGCATTGCCCTGCTGTAAAAAACAATTCTCAGAGTTGGGGAACATTGTCAGAGCAGAAGGAAGCAGGTGTTCTTCCAGGATAACCTTGTACTTGGCTTGATTCATGCGTCCTTCACAAAGACAAATTTGCCCGATTCCAGCCTTGCTGAAGCATCCCCCTAGGGTCCAATACGGTCCTTATGGTCTTTTGCAAACTTCAGCCTGGCTTTTCTTTGCTTCTCATTGATGAGGTGCTTTTTTCTAGCTTTGCACGACTTCAGCCCTGCCCCTAGGAGCCTGTTTCGAACCGTCCTCGCCGTGCACTTCACCCCAGCTGCTGTTTGCCATTCTTTTTGTAGGTCACTTGATGCCATCCTACGGTTGTTGAGTGACATTCGAATGAGTTGATGGTCATCTCGGTCAGTGGACAGTCATTTTCGCCCTCTGCCAGTCTGTAGCTTTGTTGTCCCCAATGTCTGTTGCTTGACCTTGTTCTTATGAACCGCCATCTTTGAAATTTTCAGGATGGAAGCAACCTGATGCTCACTGTATCCCTCTGCCAGTAAAGCCAGAATTGAACCCTTCTTTTCCTCACTCAAATCTTTTCTTTTCAACTCTTTTGTCATGCTGAATAGTTATTTTTTCATTCAAATTACCTTTGAGGTACTACTTGCACTGTTTTTGCCATCCAGCTGTTCCTATTGCAAGAGGATAGTGATGACCACAGCAGTGGTTTTTATACTTTTCCTTGTTAAATTAGATTTGGTTCAGGTAATCACCTAATCAGTACCTCATTAAGTAAAATGAGGTGTGCCTGTGTTGGAATTTAACGGACACTGGAATGGAATGGCTGCCATACATGTAGTGATGCTGATATAAGAAAAATTAGGAGAGGTCTCTTAATTTTTTCCAACGCTGTATATATAGACCACTGTACCTTTTTTTTCCTTTCCAAAAAAGTTGAAAAGGAAAGTTTTGAGTGAGGAACAGAAGCGTTCAATTTGCAGTGGTCTCTTAATTTTAACCCTTGTTTTCCTCATTCAAAACCTTCCTTTTCAACTTTTTTGGAAAGGACAGAAAAAGGTGCAGTGGTCTCAATTTTTTCCAGAACTGTATATACACAGTTGTGCTCATAAGTTTGCATACCCTGGTAGAAATTGTGCAATTTTGGCATTGATTTTGAAAATATGTTTGATCATGCAAAAAAAACTGTCTTTTATTTAAGGATAGTGATCATATGAAGCCATTTATTATCAAGTTTTTTTGGCTCCTTTTTAAATCATAATGATAACAGAAATCACCAAAATGGCCCTGATCAAAAGTTTACATACGCTTGAATGTTTGTCCTTGTTACAGACACACAAGGTGACACACACTGGTGAAAATGGCAATTAAAGGTGAATTTCCCACACCTGTAGCTTTTGAAATTGCAATTAGTGTCTGTGTATAAATAGTCAATGTGTTTGTTAGCTCTCACGTGGATACACTGAGCAGACTAGATACTGAGCCATGGGGAACAGAAAAGAACTGTCAAAAGATCTGCGCAACAAGGTAATGAAACTTTATAAAGATGGAAAAGGATATAAAAATATATCCAAAGCCTTGCAAATTTTTTTTTTTTTTTTTTACTTTTTTTAACCAGGTAAGCCAATTGAGAACAAATTGTCATTTGCAACGGTGACCTGGCCAAGATCAAGCATAAAACGTGCTAAGCAACATAGTTACGTTAGATACATAAAATATAAACATACAAAATACAATAAAGAGGCTACATATAATACAGATCGAATAAAGAGTCAATATACAGTTTGTGCAAGGTGATGTCTAAGTGGTATGGCAATGACAAAATACAAATACAATAGAGAGTCTATATAAAAATGAATGTAGTAAAGAGTCTATACAGTTTGTGCAAGGTAAATCAATCGGTATGCAAAGATTGTATATCAGTAACGGTAGGGGGAATAACACTTTGAGCATACCTGAGTAAATGGAATAGTGCAAAAGAGCATAAAACAAATATGACAGCAGTGCAGGTAAAATTTGTGCCACTATGCAATGGGGGAATAACAGAGAAAACAGAGTAAAGGTGTGTAAGACAGTGCATGAATGATGGAAGAAAGTTAACACATACAGTGATCGGACAAGAGCTCAGACAGACGTACTTTGAAGGCAGTGAGGGGAACAAGAGTTTCAAGTTCGAGGGTTTTTTGTAAATCGTTCCAGTCGTTGGCAGCTGAGAACTGGAAAGAGTGGCGGCCAAAGGATGTGTGGGCTTTTGGGGTGACCAGAGAGATGCATCTGCTTGAGCGCAGGCTGGGGGGAGGTAGAGCTATGGTGATTAGTGAGCTTAGGTATGGCAGGACTTTGTCTAGCAAGGACTTATAAATTAGTCGGTACTAGTGAGTTAAGCACCCAATATGTAATGAGGGCAAGCCAACTAATGCATAGAGGTTGCAGTTGTGGGTATTATATGGGGCTCTGGTAATGAAACATATGGCACTGTGGTAGACCACATCCAGTTTTTTAAGGAAAGAGTTTGAGGCAGTTCTGTAGATTACATCACTGAAGTCTAGAATTGGTACGATAGTAATTTTCACCAACGCAAGTTTGGCATCATGACTGAAAGAGGCCCTGTTGCAGAAAAGGAAGCCGATCCTAGATTTAATTTTAGATTGGAGGTGGTTTATGTGGGGCTGAAAAGAGAGGGAACTGTCTAACCAGACACATAAGCTTTTGTGTGTCCATGTATTCTAATTCAGACCCATCTAGGAGTAGTTGAAGGTTTTGGAAAGAGTGCTGAATGGCATCAAAGCTCTTCTGAAGGTTTGAAAGCACAGTATCCAATGAAGGGTCAGATGTGTACAGAATGGTGACGTCTGCATAGAGGTGGATCTGAGAGTCCCCAGCAGCAAGGGCAACATCATTGATATACAGAGAGACCAGAGTCGGCCCTAGAATCGAACCCTGTGGCACCCCCATAGATGCCAGTCAGTACTGTTCAATCACTTAATAAAAAGTGGAAAATTCGGGGACCTCTTGATACCAAGCCAAGGTCAGGTAGACCAAGAAAGATTTCAGCCAAAACTGCCCGAAGAATTGTTCAGGATACAAAGAAAAATCCACAGGTAACCTCAGGAGAAATACAGGCTGCTCTGGAAAAAGACGGTGTTGTTGTTTCAAGGAGCACAATGCGGCGATACTTGAACAAAAATGAGCTGCACGGTCGAGTTGCCAGAAAGAAGCCTTTACTTTGCCCATGCCACAAAAAAGCCTGATTACAATATGCCCCACAACACCTTGACACACCTCACAGCTTCTGGCACACTGTAATTTGGAGTGACTAGACCAAAATTGAGCTTTATGGTCACAACCATAAGCGCTATGTTTTGAGAGGGGTCAAGAAGGCCTATAGTGAACGGAATACCATCCCCACTGTGAAGCATGGTGGTGGCTCACTGATGTTTTGGAGGTGTGTGAGCTCTAAAGGCATGGGGAATCTTGTGAAAATTGATGGCAAGATGAATGCAGCATGTTATCAGAAAATACTGGCAGACAATTTGCATTCTTCTGCACGAAAGCTGCGCATGGGACACTTTTGGACTTTCCAGCACGACAATGACCCTAAGCACAAGGCCAAGTTGACCCTCCAGTGGTTACAGCAGAAAAAGGTGAAGGTTCAGAGAGCCACTCTGGGGACCTCTCAAACGTGTGGTTCATGCAAGATGACCAAAGACTTTGCATGACCTGGAGGCATTTTGCATGGACGAATGGGCAGCTAACCCACCTGCAAGAATTCGTGGCCTCATAGACAACTATGTTTTGGGGGTGTTTGAATGAATCACATACTAAGTCAACACCTAAGTCAGTAGAGCAACATTATATACATATGTATACATACATATATATATATACATACATACATACATACATATATACGATGCAGACATTGTTTCCCAATAAATACCTTGACACCAATGTTTTTCATCAAATGTAATAAAAATAACATTATCTAGTACTTTATGTAAACAGCTCCTAGCTAATGTTCCATAGATTCCCAGTCTGACAGGATGGGGCGGCGAACTCACATGGATAATGTAGACATAAAGCTGACCTCACCATGTCTGAGATGTCTCGCTGAGTGGATGGTTATTTTTCAGATTTTTCAGCATCGATGATGTGCTACTCTCGTACTGCCGAATGGTACATTTGCCTGTACTTTTGTCATCATTGTTTACACCTGTGTCTTGTTAGCTCCCTATTCTGCCTAGTTCTGTTCAGCCGTTTGTTGAGTTATTGTGTGTCTTGCCTGCCGTTGTGTGTGTTTCTGCCTGCCTGCCTTGTTCCTGTGTTCCTGACGGTTTTCTTTTTGCCGGAGTGGTTAGAGACGCAGATTAGGGAACCACAGGTCCCGCGTTTGATTCCCGTCACAGTCAAAACACATAATGCCTTAGGATTTGTTCAGGACAGACAAAAATTTTGCTGGCTATAATGTTCAGTAGCTACATTATAGGAAGCCTAAAATAAAACAGTTCTGGTGGCAATTAGGATTTCTTCAGCATAGACAAACACTTTGCTGTCTACACGATTCTCTTGTCTCTTCACTTGACGAAAAAGTCAGTTATCATCACCTATATTGCTAGTTATTGTATCAATGTCATTCACGAATGGCTAATAAGCTGTTAAAACGGCCAGTGGCAAAAGCCATACAGTTCATGGATGCTATTTGTGGTGGAGGTAAACTTAATAAGAAATGTTAGTCAGTTAACACAATGTGTAATGGTGTCTAGCAAAATATTCAAATTCAAACTGCGTGATGATCTAATGTTGAAATGCTACACCAACGCTCAGGTGATGTATAGTTCTGTTGTGTAGTGGTTAAAGACACAGCCTCTTATGTGGGAGAACCTAGTTCAAGTCCAGGGTGGGTAATAATGATCATCCCTTTTTATTGCGGGCCGGATGAACTAGGCTTGCCTGCTTTCTTGTTTTTTTGTCTGTCCACGTTTCGTTATTAAACCCGTCATTGTCTGATAGCTCTGTGCTCTAGTGATGGGAGAAACGAAGCTTTCTGAAACTACAAGCCAAGTGAAACAAGGATTCACTTTTTTGCAACACTAGAAACATTGCATGCTGGCGACATCTGCTGGCCAAATATGTGTAATGGAACTGGAAGACTCCCAGAAAATAAACAGAGTGGTGTTGCGGTGGCATGGTTGCGGTTGAATAGTAAATTGATAAGTGAACAGTTAAGTGGAGCGAGATGCGGTCCCTACAGTGAAGTATGGTGGTGGCTGCATATTGTATTGTCCTTTCCTTAACATAAATGCGTATGGAGGTCAACACCACTCTCAGCTTTATATAAATCTCTATTCTCAACTGAACTCATATCTGCAAAGCATAGGGATTTTCCTGCATATAAAACTCAAAGGTGGCCAGCAGGGGATGGTGTACCACCTTTGACTAATTTTCAGCCAGGAAGAACACTGCATGCAAAAAAAAGTCAACAAACAGTTATAGGTTAATTGGTCTTTGATTTATTAAATGTTTGTAACTTCAACCATAGTTACTTCTTACACCTAAGTCACCATTTTATCCTCCATCCAAACATGTGAAACCACATGGCCTGGTTTTTATACCCACATGGCCTGTAAACTTTACATTCTCTGCAGGCAGATAAATGACTCAGCAAGAAATATGAGTCCAATTAGTGAACACTCAGCTTTTCCTGCTCTCTTTCCTGCTGAATGGGGGCAAAACCTTGGCTCCTACTTGATGGAGCCCAGATGAGAACATTTTGCAGTTGCCACCTTAAATCTGTCCTCTAGTCCCTTTTTCAGAGATATTAAAGATATTCAAGTCTAACAGAGACATGAGTGGTTCTGCATACAACATTCTATCAGCTTGTGACAGTGGCATTTTTTTTTCTTTTATGTGCTATTGTGAATAGGGACTTTTTTAATTTCAACCTATGGAGGTTGATGATGGTAGATCATTCATGGAAGATCTGATTCAAATGGGGCCAAGGTAGGACATTTTAACTACAGTACAGTATTCTTGCCAAGAGGTGTCAGCATTAGGTTTGTGTTGATACTTTTGGGATCTTACTTATCAAGACCCAACAGTAGTGACATTCAATCCAAATATCATAAACATGTGACATATGGTTCACATTTAATTGCATTCCAATCCACTTTTGTGAAAGTTAAGATTCATGGTCAATACACTGTTTGGTAGCAATCCATAGCTTATACTCCCCAAATTAGTACATCTGAATAGATCTTGACAATAATTATCAGAAGCAGAGTTGTAGCTCAAACTTTTAAGGTCAATACGGGGTTTCTCTAGCTCAGCCTGGTACTGCTGGTTCACCAGAGCTAGACTTAACCTAGGGAAAAGGCTGATCCTTGATACCTCTCCTCCCCTGAATGTCACCTGCATCATCCCAAATGGGACTCTATTTTGGTCATCATCCCAAATGGCACCCTATTGTGGTTAGGGCTGGGTATCGGCCCTTATTTCCTGATTCATTTTGGTCCCATTTAGATTGAGATTTGATTTTTATTTCATTTGGATATCGTGATTATTACAATACCAAAATTGCTTGTACGAGAGATTCTCTGAGAATAAAGGCTATGAATTGCACAGGGAAATCTAGCTTGTATTACGTGGTAGATTACTAAAGATTAATGTTTAACATGGGTGACCAGGCCCAATACATTACATTGAAGTTATTTTATTTAAAAAAAAAAAATAACCTAAATAAATAGCTTTTTTTTTTTTTTTTTTACAAAATATGAATAATTAAAAATAAAAAGTTCCTAATTTATAAACTACCATGAAATAATGGCAAATTATGTAAGGCTCTGACATGACTTTCAAAATTGTGCAAGTTGTTCCAGAAAAGTGCACTTTATTAACAATAAATAAAAAATAATTTGCATTGCATATGAGCACACGTTTGAATAAATGAAACGTGTTTATCATTGCAGTAAAAATCAAATACTACATTAATTACTGTAGGCCACACGTCCAATTATCTGTTACAAACATGTCTTTATAATGCTACTTTCTTGATCTACTTTTCTTTGAGAACGTCAAACTAACAGCTGTTGGACGGAGAACTGAGCTGGAGGACAGCGTATTCCATGGTTGGGTAGAACTCTACTGCCAGCTGTTCAAATGAACAAAACAATCGCTCAATTGAATGATAAAACTGAATGAGTTAGTCATTCATGAGTCTTTTTTACTTACACAAACACATGGTGTATAATTGGATTTGGTAATCATGACAATAAAAGTAAACTTCTACACATTCATTATTGTACCATGCATCCAAATATCAGTTACACATATGTTTTTATAATGCTACTGTCTTGATCTATTTTTTCTTTGCGAACGTAAAACTAACAGCATATTTCGTGTTTGGGTAGAACTCCGCTGCCAGTCGTTTAAATGAACAAAACAAGTCTTTTTTACTTAGGCAAAGGCTCAGTGTTCGATTTCATCTGTGTTTATCATGACATCAGTAATCAACTAACCACTGGCGTAGCTATTGGGGGTGCAGGGGGTCCAGGGCGCGCGGTGGGTGGGGGCCGGTGCTTGGCCTCTGTGATAAATATTGTTTTGCATTTTTGTTTTATGTTGTGTTGTTCTATGTGGCTATCTTAGCCAGGCATCAGCTGTGGGGATATTCTACGCCAGGATCGGCTTTACATGCATATACAGCTCCGGAAAAAATTAAGAGACCACTGTACCTTTTTCTTTCCTTTCCAAAATAGTTGAAAAGGAAGGTTTTGAGTGAGGAACAGAAGCGTTCAACTTGCAGTGGTCTCTTAATTTTAATCCTTCTGTTCCTCACTCAAAACCTTCCTTTTCAAATTTTTGGAAAGGAAAGAAAAAGGTGCAGTGGTCTCTCAATTTTTTCCGGATTCTGCATACTGCATCTTAATTTTTTGTCCAGGGGGGGCGTGTAAGGACAGCTTGCACCCCAGCCCGGCGTCACTACGCTACTCCAGTGGTAATAACTATATTAATCATTCAAAAAAGAACAAATCGTTCACGAACTGCACATTGATGTATTTTTCTCTGTGAACGCAAACAGCCGTTGGTTGGAGCTTTATGCTGAACAACGGCATATGAAAGCAATGAGGTTGTAGAAATCCGCAAAACCATTTGACTGAACAATACAGTTGAACATGTCACTAAGCCTCTTGACTGTAAATGAAGAAATTGAGATATCCGCCTATACTGCCATTCCCCATTATAACTGCAATTTATGTGCATTTATTTTGTCAGGACATGCACAGTGAAGGTATTCTGTAGAAAATACACCTGGGAGATTGAGGAATTAATCAGAATATAGATTGGAAGAAAAAGTTTTTTTATGCACAAGCTAAAACACACACCAAAACATTTTTTTTCTATTTTTTCATGGACAGACTGAAACTCAAATATTGATATTTACTGCTATAAACACATCCTATGGTTTCCCAAACATGTCAACATAATCAGAAAAAAATTGGGGATTGATAGACATAAAAGGTAGATCTGGGCAGATATTTTAGTAGTGGTGTCAAGAACTGTTGCCAAGTCTGTAAATTACATCATTCCACTGTTTGCTGTACATCTGTAATGTTTTAATGCTATTTGTTTAGTATAGCAAACACAATAAAAACACAAACATTTGGGTCTCATTGGCTATCCAGGGGACCTTCGACCTTGGTTAGTATTGTGCAATGAGGTGTAAACCATTGAAAGGCGAATATAATTGGCTACAAGAAGTGTCAATCCAACCCGCTGGGAACAGATTCACGAGAATACAAAAAGCAAAGAAACTTCATTTCAAATGCACAAATATGCACGAACTCTGCGGACAATCAATATGTTTTATCAGTCATACATGATCGGATAACATTGCCAATAGGCTGGTTAAGGTCCTAAGAACCTAACAATTCATTTGGTACTAAACTTGAAGCTTTATCTCAAGCACAGACCAAACCAGAACTTACCTTGTAAGAGGAAAGTTATTTGACAACAATTGATTTTCCAATAAAGTTGTCACCTCTCGGATGTCTGGATTGATAAAGGTAGGCCCCAGGCAGCCAAAATATATGTCCTATCATCGGTGGAGTATCTGGTTTCATTGTGAATCAAACTTTTGACTCGGAAAGCTCAATTTTTCAACAGTGGGGCTCTGCATGCCCATATATGCCCATAAAGCTCTGCATGCCCATATAAGGTAGTAAGACCAAGACCGGGGATGTTGTACTCTGCCGGAAAAGGGAGATATGCAGCTTTCAGAAACTACCATGCAATAAAGGATAGAGGACGTTCGGAAGTTCTAATAAATAGGTGTCAAACTGGTTCCACGGAGGGCAGAGTGTCTCCAGGTTTTCGCTCTCACCTTGTACTTGATTGGTTAATTAGGTCACTAATTGGTTAGTTTCTACCCTCACCTGGTTGTTTAGGTCTCAACTGAGAACCAATTTAATGGAAAAACCAAAAACCTGCAGAGACTTGGCCCTCCGTGGAACCGGTTTGACACCCGTTCTAATCAACTGAATCAATTCCTTGGATGTAACTTCCCCCTATATGGGGTATCAAAAAGTTGTTCAAAAAGAACGAATCATTCATGAACTGCACATCAGTAGTGACAACAGAGCTTCCAAGATTGCTAGCTGCTGCTCCATGAACCCTTCTACAATTTCCAGCACACTATTTCACCGGCAACCACGTCAATCAGCAGCTTGTGTAAAGGCAGGTCTTGCAACTTTTCTTTAAGCACGTGGCTGGCCGTAGTGCTACAGTGAATGAAAGGTTGCAATGCACTTCACCTGACCGAGCAAGCATGCTATCGCTGGAAGTCTGAGAGTAACCTGCAAGGGAAAGTTTAATGTGTGTGCAAAACAGTCAACGTGAAGCAGCTCCATCAATGCCACAACACATATCATATAAGCAGCATTGTCTGTTGGTTCTTTCTCTCAAACCTCACAATTACAGTATTTAACATATCCAAAGAGAAAATGCATAGATGTATAAAATCAATTTCTGGATTTTTCTGGAAGTGATTTGAGATCGTCCAAACAAAGAATCCAAATTAATCTGAAAATCTTTTTTTTCACCCAGCCTTAATTGTGGTCATAAGGAGTGCACTATATTGGGGTTGCCAACTTGCCATGTGTTGCACTCAGCAACACTCCTACATGGGGGCATTATGGAAAATTGAAAGTGGAGTAACCAGTATCTTTCTTTCATGAGAGTCTGGACTGATAATTTGCAGCTATATAAAAAGCTAGCCCATTATAGTCAACTGCACACTCAGCTGCCTAAATACACTTGCATATAGAATTAGTTCGTTTTTGTCTTTATATGCTACTGCAATGCCATGATGAAATGTATGTACAGTGCATTCATTCAGCAGGCCCTCATTTTCAGAGCAACTTAACACTAGGACCACCAAATGCCTACGGGAATTGGCAATTGAGTTTGTAAAGCTACACCCTCCTTCCATGATTTTTCCTAAATAGGCATATATTATATTGTTCCGTTGTCAGAATTCTAAACTCACAAATGTAAAACTATTTAGAGATTATTTATCTGTTTTTTGTACCCTGTTTTCAGACTTAATCGGCCAATAGCCCACGGCACTTAGCGTTGGTACCCAGATAGTACCCAGGCGCTAATCACTCCTCACTGAATTCATGATGTCAATGGATGAATGCACAATACTCCCAGATTAATGATGAGTCTTGGTTGAATTTGAATGCACTTACAAATGAAATCCAAGATTTCCATGACCATTCAACAATTTAATGAGGTTTTTATTGAAATATAATACAAACTATATAGGCTACTTGACAATTCAACGTATGTATCACACATTGCCATTTTTCAGTAGGCTAATTCATCAAATGTAAATCTAAATAATTATTTCCAAAATGAAAAACCAACAATCACCAATTATCAATTCAACAAACTTTTTACACAGATACTGTTTTTATTGGGAGAGAAAAATAAAATTGCATACACATCCTATCATCTCTCTTTGAATTTACTCTGCTTATTTTACTGAAGATTAAGATTTTACAAATGTATTAGGTTAAATAATTATACCCAAAACGAAATACCAACAATCACCAATTATCAATTCAGGAAACGTATTACATGTTTCTGTTTCTCATCAGTACAATCGACAAATGAATTTTCTATATTGCAGTTGTAAATCATTCTTGGAAATTGTGTTGTTAGCATTCTTTTTAGTTGTTACATGTATATTTCGACCTTGGGAACCTCATTGATGTGGCACATACGGTGGGAAGAGCATGGATTTTGAGTCATTTTGGTCCGATCGATATGAGGTGAACTTTTTTTGAGAGACCGTGCCACAAAACCGCTTCAGAGATTATGCGACACCTGCGTTTTGACAACAAGGAGAAGAGAAGACTACGCTTGGAAACTGACAGGTTTGCTGCAATCTCAGATACCTGGAGAAGTTTTGTGAAGAATTGCATTGCTTGTTACAAGCCAGGAGAGAACATAACTGTTGATGAGCAACTGTTCCCAACAAAAGCTTGGTGCCGTTTTACCCAGTACATGGCCAACAAACCTGACAAGTTTGGGATAAAATTTTGGTTAGCTGCTGATGTCGACATGAAGTACATGCTCAATGGCTTTCCATACCTGGGGAAGGATGAAACCAGGCCAGTGGGTGAGCGACTTTCGGCGACTGTGGTTTTGAGAATCACAGAGCCTTTCATGGGCAAAGGCAGAAATGTGACAATGGACAACTTTTTTACATCACTTTCCCTGGCAGAGAAATTGATGGCAAAGAAAACAAGCCTTCTGGGAACCATGAACAAACAGAGACAGTAGCTGCCACCCTGCGCGCAAAACAACACATCATTCATGTAGGCTGCTGTAAATCATCCTTTGATCATCCGTTTAAACTGCTAATTGAATTTACAGATAAAATTAATTGAATAATACACTGCAATGTTTTTACTTGAAGAGAAGGCAGTGAATGGCTGTTATAAGCTGTAGTAATGAGGATCTGGTGTGCGTAGTGATGGAAAGTCCGGGGTGATGTGATGAGGAACGGGTATGCGTAATACTGGAGAGTCCGGAATTTTCCATGAATGCGGAGCTAGCAGCCGGAGGCTGGCATAATCACGGGAGGCACTGTGACAGTGTACGCTACTGTAAATCATCCATTCCTTTATATATTTATCAAATTTATCATGTTCATCAAACAACCATGCTTTAGGCCTATGTACGGCTATTCATGCGGATATCCTTTGATCGTCGCAAACTGGTCGATAATGTCTGTTATTTTACCTTATACATCATCAAAATGAGATCAAAATGAAAACAATTCTAATGGATTTATTTTTGAATAATTTAAGTGTTGTGTAATTTTCATTTTGTACATTTGTAGGGCCTAATAAACAAATGAAAATACTATAGCCCTTGTTCTTAGAAATAATCGTTCTACGTATTCTTTTTTAAGTCGTTTTTTCATATGATAACACCTTCAATACAAACAAACAAATTCTTGCATTTTTTCAAATTCATTAACCATTTAAAACAAATTCTGAAATTCATAATTTTTTAGATTATTCTATGTAGTTTGATGACGACCCAGTAGATGAACTGCTGTGGCTGGATTGTGATGCTGCGGGGGAGAATGTTTAAGCTAATAGGGCCGATTCGTATGCTAATGACGAGAAACTGCATTCAGCTCTGGCTGATACTGTTCGTCTCAAAGGCTTGGCTGTTCAAGTGTTAATTGCATTAAAATAGGAAATACCCTATATGATGTGTTGGTTGCATGGTTTCTGGCAGAGCCAGTCAAAAGGTGTTGTAGTATATTTAGTCATTTACCATTCTTATCCAGAGCAAATTTCATTAGTTACTGCATACATTTGCTTACATATTCATGCTGGCTTTCCCTTGGGAATCAAACTCTTAACCCTAGCAGTAGATGTGTCAAGCTGTTACCAAGTGAGCAACACATACTACATAAAGAATAGTAAAGACCATATCAGCCATAACATTAATATCACCTGCCTAATATTGTGTAGGTACCCCTTTTGCTGCCAAAATAGCCCTGACCTGTCGAGGTATAGACTCTGAAGGTGTGCTGTGGTATCTGGCACCAAGACATTAGCAGCAGATCGTTTAAGTCCTGTAAGTTGCGATGTGGGGCCCCCATGGATCGGACTGGTTTGTCCAGCACATCCCACTGATGCTCGATTGGATTGAGATTTGGGGAATTTGGAGGCCAAGTCAACACCTTGAACTCGTTGTGTTCCTCAAACTATTCCTGAACCATTTTTGCTTCTTGGCAGGGTGCATTATCCTGCTGAAAGAGGCCAATGCCATCAGGGAATACCGTTGCCATGAAAAGGTGCACATGGTCTGCAACAATGCTTAGGCAGGTGGCAAAAAGTAAAAGTAACATCCACATGAATGGCAGGACCCAAGGTTTCCCAGTAGAACATTGCCCAAAGCATCATAATGCCTGCACCGGCTTGCCTTCTTCCCATAGTGCATCCTGGTGCCATGTGTTCCCCAGGTAAGCGACGCACACACACCGTCATCCACGTGATGTAAAAGAAAACATGATTCATCAGGCCACCTTCTTCCATTGCTCCTTGGTCCAGTTCTGAAGCTCACATGCCCATTGTAGGCGCTTTCGGCAGTGGACAAGGGTCAGCATGGGCACCATGACTGGACTGCGGCTACGCAGCCCCATACGCAACAAACTGCGATGCACTGTGTGAGTAGTAAATTTAGGGTATATTGTGTCAGATTGGTGATTTATGACCCTAATGGGCGGGGCTTCCAGATTGATGTGACAGGTGGGCTGGGACATCCGGTTTGCTGGGCGGGACTTCGGGTGTGACGTATGGACTTCCTGTATGACGTGTGTTAGGGTGGAACTTCCGGAATGACGTATGCATGTCCGGTGACTTTGTAATTTATTATTGCATTGATGTCTCCATGTTTGATGTTTTACAACGACTGATAAGCACCCCGGACGTGTGTTATAACAGGTGGGTTATGTTTGATATTTAACAAATGGGTCTTAGGGTTGCACAACAGAGGAAGAGGAGGAGTTACCCTGCCCGGAGGAAGCCCGGGGCCCCCGTCTGGAGCCAGGCCCAGAGGGAGGGCTCGCAGGCGAGCGCCTGGTGGCCGGGTTTGCCACGGAGCCCGGTCGGGCATTGCCCGAAAAAGCAACGTGGCACCCCCCTCTCCATCCTATGGGCCCACCACTCATGGGAGGAACCG
>JACXGI010015663.1:0-17099 GCA_016801175.1 Esox masquinongy | reverse complement strand
GTTCTCCATGGTGTTTTCTGTTTGCTCATAGTTTTCTTTACCTTTACCGGTGCAACACGATCCATGACATTCAATATTTTGGCATTAAAATTATCCAGGAGTACATCAACTGACTCAGCACTTATTGTTGGAGAGATAGCTATGGCTTCCATAAACTGAGCTTTGGTACTCTCATTAATGTACATTTTCTTAACAGAAACAGAGTTTACTGGAACATTTGGGGTGATAAGTGATTCAAAAAAGACACAGAAATGATCAGACAGGGCCATGTCTTTAACCATGACAGAAGAAATATCGAGACCTTTAGAGATAACCAGATCTAGAATGTGGCCTTGAGTGTGTGTACGCTCTTTCACATGTTGAGTGAGATCAAAAGTGTCAAGTAGTGCAAAAAATTATTTGGCATTATTGTCTGTACTATTATCTATGTGGATGTTAAAATCCCCTGTAATAATAAACAAGTCATAATCAACTGATGTAACAGATAGTAGTTCAGTAAAATCATCAATAAAATTTGCAGAATATCGTGGAGGTCTGTAAATGGTTAAAAATAAAATTTTGGGGGTACCCTTCAATGTAAAACAGAGGTATTCAAAAGAAATAAAATTACCTAGTGTATTTTCTTTGCACTGGAATCTATCTTTGAATAAGGCAGCCACTCCTCCTTTCCTACCATTTCGACACGTATTCATATAGCCAAATTTTTCAGGTGCTGTCTCGTTAAGAATGGCAGCACTACAGTCTTCTGTTAGCGACGTTTCAGTGAGAAACATAAAATCTAGGTTGTAGGATATTATAATATAATTTACCAAGAATGATTTGTTGGTGAGAGATCTGATATTAAGTAAAGCCAGATTAATAGATATAATAGGGGTTCCTGGACTAGTAGGTTGACGTGTTACAGTTAACAGATTAGACAAGTTTACTTTATAGGTTGCATGCTCACGATTCTTTCTATTTCTAATCAACACAGGAATAGAGATACTGGGTCCTAGCTTGTACTCAAAACAGTCGGCATTGCTATTTTCACAATAGCAGGGACCCGAAGCACATCACCGAGTATGTTCTGAGATAACACAAAAAATGGAAACAGTCATCAGTCATGCATCATATATTACACAAAGACCGCTCCTATTCAAATGTTAACCATCTCCGTGGACTGACTGACATTGTGAAGAGCCTCATTCCGGGCACAATCCAACAACCCACGGCATCCACACACATGCATATATTGGCCGTTAATATATATACATTCAGAGACACTTTGTTTATGTCTGAGCCAGCAGACACCATCTGTCTGTAAACAATCAATATTAGCATTATTATCAACCATCCCAAAGGTGCAAACCTACCCAGATCTAACCATGCCCACACCTACCCACACTCACATCAAACTACACCCACACCTACCCACACCCACACCAAACTACACCCACACCTACCCGCACTCACACCAAACTACACCCACACCTACCCACACTCACACCAAACTACACCCACACCTACCCACACCCACACCAAACTACACCCACACCTACCCACACTCACTCAGTCAACAACAAATCTATCCTGGACAGTGCCGACCACATTTTAATGAACTTCAATTCAGTGTCTTCTTGGGTGTGTACGATGTGGCCAGGTGCAAGGCTGTGCCTGTCACAGGTTGTCCCGGTGTCAGAGGTGAGGTCTTAAAGGATAACCCACTCCAACTTCAACCTCAGCACCTCCCATTCATAATAAAAAATATGATTTCAGGAGAAAAGCTGTGTAGGAAGAATTTGTTCATAGAGAATAATTTGCAGGAAAGGTAAAATGTTGAGGTTTAATTTGCGAGGAAGAGCAACAGCCCCAACATCTTGTTTGGGATAGAGACCTGTTGCAAGGTGCCTGCTACGTCACGAATCAAAACGGCAACCACTAGGGGCAATCATTCTTCTTGCAAGAAACTGTCAAAATATAGATCAGATGTTTTCTCAGTATTAGTTATTATTTTAATCCAACTAAGTACTAACCCTCCTCCTCTCAGACTTCAACAACGATGACTTCCTGTGTAAGTCTGACCTGGAGAAGACCCTGAACAAGCTGACGCGGAACGAGCTGACGGAGGAAGAGGTGCGAATGGTGTGTGACAAGGTGATCGACGAGGCTGATCTGGACAACGATGGACGGCTCTCATTGGAGGATTTCCAGCACATGATTGTCCGTGCGCCCGACTTCCTCAGGTCAGTCTGGGCTTTGAGGACTAGAGTTTCTTTATAGTTAGGGCAATATGTATTTCTTTACTTTTAGTCCAGTCTTGGAAAGAACATTCTCCACTGAGTATTTGTAATACCAGGATTTGTCTTACTCTGTCTGGGCATTCAACTACAAAGCTGCATTCAACAACATGCATGTTGTCTTTATTTCCACAGCACCTTCCATATAAGGATATGACGACTAAAAAGATGACATGATCACTGGCAATGAGAAGAACATTCAGGAATAAATCCGGTGGACTCAAGTGCATAGTCCTCGTGTGATCCTCAAAACCTCCAGGAGAAAGATGACAGCCAGAGGCCCAGTCCCTTCTATTACATTTTGTTAAAGAGGATGCATGGAGCGTTCAACTGAGAATCTTGTATTGTCCCCCAGAGAAGTTATATGAAGTATTTCACAGCGGTGTGTGGATCTCACTCGATCATTGTAATGCAGGCCAGTCCGAAGGCTCGTGTCTCTTTAAGTTTAGTATTTTGGCAGCTGACCTGTCTTTAGACCTGTTGGCAGCATACTGTTCTGGAGCTATGTCAGGACAGGGCTCATTAGCTATGACAGTCAACAGTAGATTTGTATTCTAATCTACAGGGGCTCAGTTACAGCACGTTATCAAAACATCTGCTGCCACATTTCACTGAACCATGGAGGGGCAATGAAGAGGCATCAGTGTCATGGGCGCATTACCCCTCCATTGTGGGTTGAGCTGACAGCTTAATTGTCCCTATCCTTGTCACTATCTACAAACCCTGATGTCTGTAGACATATTCATTACTGAACACACCAAAGCGAAATGCCTTTCAATTAAAACATTTTTGGAAGAAACAATACAGTGGTCTGTATTTTTGCATTGTAGTCTCTTCTGATTGTAGTTTGTTTCCCCCTTTTGGTTTCCAGTAATTAAGGCCTGTAACAGTCATTTGAAAAAACTTTTTTTTTAAAGAATCTTATTTTATTCAATCAAAAGTACAGATATCTACAAAAGTGTAGATCAATTTTAATATGATTTTAAAAAGTACAGTACAATTAGATGTTTTTTGTGATGTATTTACAACTGTTCTTTCAAAATGTAATGAATTTCAATGCATTTTTCTCCCAGTATAACTCAAATTGACAACAGGATTAAGATTTTAGATTTCTTTCGAAATTTATTCTGACTAAAATGAAACAGACCAAAGTCTGTTTTTCTACACTGTTATAAAAAATTAAATCAATCCAAATAAGGAGAAAACAGTTGTCTCTTTGTGCTAACCTCGCCTGTTAATCCACCTTCAGTATCACAAACACATATCATTGCATCAAAAGTACCAAATATAGAAGAAAAATCTATAAACTGGTCATAATTGTGGCTCAATGCAAGACAAAAAACTCCACACTCTTTCAATAAGAGTACCATTACATTTCCCGTTGAGAGATGAGTTTTAAAGAAATAATGTATTACTTGTGGGCTAACTATTTCACAAATATACAACTCTCAAAAAATAAATCACACAAATACAGAAAAATAGAGGTCCATATGCATAGCTCCAATGTAGCCTTAGTGCCAGTGTTTTGCTGCTGGCTTGCCAACTCATTTCTGAGCAATTGCTTGGCAATGAGGGAAAATGTTGCCGAGAGCACAAACAGATCTGGAACCAGGCAAGCTTAAAATGTCGAGGATGAGACTGAGTATGAGTTAATATTATTTATGAGGTCCCCTGGTACAGCAGTGAATACTGAAAAAGGTGCAGGCTCTGTTGTGAATCAATCTTTTACATCCTGGACCCATATCTGTTTGTTACCATGTCGACATCCTTGCTGTTCAGGGTTGGGGTCAATTTCAGTCAATTCAGAAATGTAAACTAAATTATTTCAATTCCCAAAGGTTTTTCATCTAAAATGATTGGGGAAAAAACACTTCAATATCCGTGTACTTCCTCAACTTACCCTAACCTGGCCCCTTTCCATGCCAAGCTAAACAAGGTAAAGAGTGGTTATGATAGAAAAAAAACAGACTGGCACAGGATTTCCCCCCTCTTCTAAAAAAAGATATGTAAAAGAGCAGGAAAGAATAAAGTGGGAATTCTGGGGTAAAGAGGACTTGATGCTGTAGAACATCAACAAAGCACCTCTTCCTTCCATTTCAAAAAAATCTCACAGCTTTTCAATGGAATTTTCAGTGCATACTAAGGTCATTGCCTTGCTAATGTGCTATGCTATGGTGTCACCTAGCTGTCAAACAAGGTACTGACCAAAAGAAAAACAGGCATGTCAACCACAAACATCATCATGAACAAAAAACAAGTTGGTGAAGCAACTTATAGAAGTTGACTGGTCTTAACTTCAAGTCAAGAGATTGTCACATGTAGAGTAGAATCAAATTTGGCAGGGCAGTAGCATATAACAAAACCTTAAACACCGGAACAAATTATTGTTGGAAGAACCAACATAAGAACTCATTTACTCACTCATAACAGGGCCTGTATTTGTAGCGTGTAAGAGTAGCAATGCTGATCTAGGTCGGTTTTCCCTTTTTAAATCATAATGGATAATATAGAGGACCTGACCCTAGACAAGCACTCATAGACTTCAAAAACGCTTAATTCATCAAATAGGTTTGCACATAACCAGACTAAGTGCTTAGGTGCCACTGATATTTTGATGTGAACACAGGCTCTAAAGCAAAGAACACAAACCAAAAGTGGCATAGGAGAGGAAGTCATTTAAACTGGGTAACAGAGATCTAATACAATGTATACAATATCTATCAACCACTACCATAATCCAATAGAAGTTTTCCATATTAAATTGAACCAAAATAAAATATGTTGCAAAACTATCACTTGGCACAGACTACAACACACAGGTTATTGGTAAAGTGCAAGTAATGAATAGCATTGGAATGGATCAATTGCGCTTTGTCTGTCTGTACTAACACTGGTTGGTACTGGCAGACAGACAGTGAACAGATGTCTGGGTGGTTTACCAGATGCTACCAGAGATGTCATATAGCTGGAGATGAACCAGAGATCATAAATGGATGTTGTTGCTGTGCTGTTCTTGCAGTAGATGAATACACTATAAGGGTGCATCCAAAAAGGCAGCGTATTAAATCCGTGTTATGCCCTACTTTTGACCAGAGACGAAACCTGGTGAAAACAAGTGCACTATATAGGGAACAGGGCACCAGTTCAGACAGAATCAGTTTGTCTCTCTGGAAGTCTCTGGCTGGCTCACTAACAACAATGTACTAGATAACATTTTAACAGATAAACTTTTGTAGACCATGAAACTGTGAATAACTGGAATGAAGCCACAGGTCCTCACCTTATAAGTTAAGTGTGTGGGTGCGTTTGAATTTGAATAGCAACAGTGAACAAACATCGTTAAGAGAAAGAGGCCTCGTGTTTAGCATAGAGGTCTTGTGTTTAACATAATGTAGCAATGAACGATTATCATGAAATGTAAGTTAAAAAAAGAAAATTTGAACAAAATGCGTCTTGCAGACATAACAATCCAATTATCAAAGGAGATCATTTTTTCCCTAGAAGAATAATGATCTCTGCAAGGCCTATTTCATAATTCATTTAACAACTCTGATTCATCAAAGCAAGAAAAGCCAATCAGACCCTGGATCAAGTTATTCTGTCTACAGAGTTGAGGAATACTAAAAGGGTATCTAAACATCCACATCACTATGTTTCTAATCCTCACAGGCTATTCAAGCAACTCTGACACGACATAGGTGGAACTCCCAACTTTGGCAGTTGTGCATCCAGGAGGCTGAGCGTGAAAAACGGAACATTGTATGTAGAGATTACCGTGAGACAACAGGGTGAGCCTATCTTGTGTAATGTCATTTGCAACTTCAGAAAAACTAGTGGCATCTTCACCTGTTGCAGATTGTGTCTGACTTGTGGAGGGAGAAACAGGCGCTTGGAAGGCTAGCTGGAAGAACTGCAGCAACACCAGGGGTCAAGGAAATGTCATGAATTGGAGACATGTAGTCCGCCTTACATGCCCCAAGGTGTGGATAAGGGAGAGAAAAACAGGGTCAAAAAAGGGGGGGGGGGATTCCCAATTCTCTCCCTACCAATCTCCTCTGAACCTAACTGGCTGATGTTCACAGATCTGTAAGTTTCAACCAATGCGGAGGTATCACCACCCAGGACACTGTTAACGACCACCTGACAGCTGGATCCAAGAGAAGAGGCAGGGAGCGAACTGGGACTGGATGAAGGGAACAGGGGAGGAAACAAGAGCCGCTGGGAGCAAACACAGTCCAGTTGTGTAGAGCAAGCCAGCGCCCCAACGTGTCCCAGTCAGGGGAGGCGGACGGTATGTAAGGCCTTGGGTATACCTCCCAAACAGCCCCTATTCCCTACAAAGTGCAAACTTCTTTTTAACCAGAACCCTATAAGCCCTGGTCAAAGGTGGGAGACTTTATAGGGAACAAGGTGCCATTTAGGCTGAAGCCTTACTCTGCTCCTCACAGTAGAATGCAGCGGAAGAAGCTGCTCTTCTTCTGTGGCTCAGAGATCTTCACCCCGTGGCTGCTCCCCTGGGGACTGTTGCCCTCCTGGAACAAAGCATTTCTATTTTAATAAAATGTACAGAATTTTATCGGCCTGCCTTTAAGGTCCTCCTTAAAATCTGAATATGAGAAAAGTGGGGAGATTGAACTTACCAATTTTGTGTCCATCTTTGACTTAATATCTCTAGCAAGTGTCAAAAACGCATTTTCCACATTGATATTGGCCTTTGCACTGGTCTCCATGAACTTGATACCGTACTCCAACGCCAGCTACAGAGAAATTAGTAATATTTTGACACAGGCCTCAGTTTTGACCTCCTCCAGAGGACCGCACTACATCGGTGCAAAAGAAGTTGCAGCAGTAAAACTCTTATCGTTGCTGCAATATCTGATGCTTTCTGAAACTGCAACCTTTGTTTTCTAACAACCATTTGAAATCTGTCTTCATTAGTAATGATTTCAGTGACTATTAACAGGCTAATGTTGTTATCACTACCGTCATTTCTACGGTTCCTATGTATTTTTTCTCATTTTAGACATTTATACATTACCCAAACCTCTCTCCTCAAGATTACCCAGACGCCAGTTTAGAATTAAAACTAAAATGTGAAATGTATGGGGAGGCCCAGGGAGAAATTTGAGAAACACATTCTACATCAACCAGCCAATAAATTGATTACATGATTGCAGCAGAACTCACCTTCTCTCCTCTGTCTCTGGAGACCTGTCGTTTGTCATTGATATCACATTTGTTACCAAGGACCATCTTCTCAACATCAGCAGAGGCATGCTATGGAGGGGAGATGAAGAAAGAGGTTTAATAGAAAGACACAGTCGGTGCTGGACGTTATGACATATTAGAAATGTACAAGTCAGTCAGTATGTGTTTTGTTAAGAATATAATAACATAGAAATGTAAGTAAACATACCTCCTCGATGTTCCGTATCCAGTTCTTTATGTTTTCAAAGGACTTTTCATTGGTGATGTCATAGACTAGCATGATACCCTGTGAAGAGATGAAAGATGTCACAGGAAGGAAAATAGAAGGCCAAATCCTCAAATTTGAGTAAATGAATTGAAAAAATAGTTGCATTTATCCACCATTGCTCCTCTGTAATATGCTGTTGTGATTGTCCGAAAACGCTCCTGTCCTGCTGTGTCCCTAAAAACAAACAACAATCAGCAGAAATTTGTACATATGGAATTCATTAATATCCTCCAAACCAAAATGCATTACGGTGTCAGTTGACCCATCTCATATCTAAATGTAAAAACATTCTGATGGTGCAAGAAAAGAGCACAACTTACCATATCTGTAACTTAATCTTCTTGCCGTCTAGTTCTATTGTTCTAATCTTAAAGTCAATGCCTACGGAAGAGGAATGAAAACATAATGGAGTCTGAAATAAGCTATGCTACCTTGCTATAACACAAGGACTACACACTAGTACTGTACATCCAACTACAACTTCCAACACACAACAATACAAAGGTAAAACGTATCTGCTTACGATAGCTATATACAGTAACACAACATTAATAAGGTAGCGAGCTTATTAAAGATGTTTGTTCACCCCCAACTATACTGTACTTAGCGAGCTAGCTGCTAGGCGAAAAGCAAGTATAGTAAACTATTGTAAATAAATGTAACGTTACAGTACCGTCACACACTGCAGTTCAAGCTATTTACCGTTATCTATGTACTACTGTATTTAGCTAGCATTTCATAGTTTCGATTTCAGCTGCAAGCCAACCTTACAGACAGAGGAAGGACTCTAAACAGTCACTAGCTTGCTACTTCTTGCATTAGCTTTAGTACAGTAGCTAGCTACCTGACGTAAAATGTTTAGAGTACAGTCAGTAGACATGTTTAGCTAGCTACTTAGCTACTACAGCTAAATATCATGCCACTGTAACGAATTCAGCGCGCTAGAAGTTAATCAGCTAGCCAGCCTGTTAACTTTATTTACATCGCTAGCTGGTCTGTCACTCAATAATAATCGGCTAATACTAGCTAGCTAGCTCACCGAGAGTTGGTGATATCAGTCGTTTTTTGAACATGGCATTGTGCATAACAGAAGAATCACACCTACCTATGGTGGAAATGAATGTGGAATTAAAGGCATCCTCTGAGAACCTGAACAACACACAGGTTTTCCCGACGCCGGAATCTCCGATTAACAGTAATTTAAACAAATAATCGTATGTCTTCGCCATACTTGATATTGCGGAAATCCCGCCCGGCGAAAAGCTGTGCACTGCGGGTCTACAAACACGGCCTTTCGACCGGCTTACATCTTAGTGGGCGTGGTTTGTACTGGTACAGGACATTCAGACGAGCTCCTTCATGTAAACTTATGATACTCGAATATCTCGACACAGCGAATTTTTGCCAGCCTTGACGGAATAGCAACATTTGATAGGTAGCCAATAGTTATATCTATATCAGGAACAGTGCAATAATACTGTATACACTTTCTGCCGTAATTAATACATTGTACTTCTCTGCCAATTATATTGAAGTTGTTACTGTAATATTATGAACTCAAGCTTTAAATATTATAGTAGTCCTATGAAAGAGAATGGAGTTGCTCGTTGAGACGAGGGATCCGCCCTCGGGTGAAATATCGTGTTTTTAGGGAGACTCCTGCAGGGTAGTTTCCAGATAACATCGCCCCCTTCTGTCGCGTTATGACGTTGCCCCTTGATAGATAAGTATCCCACAAATCTATAGTAATATTAAATATTTAATTCACTGTTTGTTAATTAACATAACAGATTATGATATAAATATGTGGATTGTTGGTTATCTTTCGCATTCTCTGTCTCGCACAAATAATAGCCATCACAATACAGACAATTTCAAATGACATTTTCTCAACACAAACATCATATATCACAGATCGAGGCCTAACAACAAGCCTATCTGGAGTGTTTGTATAATTTGGTATGCATCTCTATCTGTTCATTATGCTGTTTTAGAAGTTATTTTACTGTATCTCTTTACAATGTGAATTGAGTGAGAACGTTATGTTTTATAGCAACGACCTGGGGAAGAGTTGTTGGATGTGGGGGATGCATGAACCAACTGAATGCTTGGGATGATGACCTTGATGATGCAGTATAGATGACCTTGATGATGCAGTATACAGTATCCTACTAGGACAGTAGGGTTAACACCTACTCTTGCAATTCAGCAGCACCTGGTTTCCCATCCAGGGAACAACCAGAGCGATCTATTCAGATGCGAGCCAGCAGTGGTATCTAATGCATGAGATGCTGGCTATTCATGACATGAAGTAGAAAAGGACATTAAAACTAACATAAAGGCCAAGTTGGGAGTATATTAAAATGGCTAACGAAAACAAAAAAGAAAAAGAACAATTTTACCACTTTTTTTGTATTTTGGCAAATGCTTTTATCCAAAGCGACTTACAGGAGCACTTAGAGTTAGTTGTCTTGCTAAGGGGCAAAATTACAGATTTTTCACCTTGCAGGCTCATGATTTAATATACCAATCTTCCGGTTCCTCGTGAAATGATCTAACCACCAGGCTACACCTGCTACAAGTATAACATGTACTTTCACAACAATTAAAGCTGGATATGCCATTAAATTAGTGGGATAAAAATGATGGAATGATGATTTTTCATGGCTTTTCATTTATTCTTGTCTTCTTCACAAACTATTTAGCTCTATGAGGGTTTGATCCAGGACCTGATGCATGTCCAGGTTTTCTTCTTTTGCACTGGATAAATGTTCTGTAATGAAAGGTAGCAAATAACTAAGATTTTCAGGGAAACAGAGAATTTGAAGGCAACGTGTATTCTACATGTTTTTAGTTTTCTAGTTTTTCACAGTTATATTGTAAGAAAATCAATATCAAATATGAATGAATTCAATGCATGTCTTATTGGGAAGTTTCAGTGAACAAGCAAGAAAATTAGACTAAGAGGTGTCAGATCAGAAAGGGAAGGATTCAAGGAGAGGAACTGCATAGAACAGGCAGAATTTTATTTCAACTTTGGTTTTACAGAATGGGTCTCAAAAAGACAGCAGAGGCACAAAGAGGAGACAAGATACGAGACGAGGTGAGAGTAGGGGAAAGCATCCAATTTCAAATGGTCAAAGATGAAGAGTGAAGGGTAATCTACATGGCGGTCATGTCAGTGAGGGCATGGTCCAGCTCCTCACTGATGGCCTTGTACTTCAGCTTCTGAGCATACAGTTCATCTAGAGGTCAAAATTCAGCCAAGGTCAGCCAGTCAGAGGAAAGGGGAGGCAGGAGGCAGCCGGATCAGCAGTGCAAAGAGAAGGGCACAGATAATAGAGTAAAGGGAAGAAAGAGAAAAGGGACAAAGACGGGGAGAAGAGAAGGAGGGAGCAAGTAAAAGGGAGGGGGCAAGAGAATGAAAAAGAGGAATAGATGGAGAGAGGGAAACAAAGAAATAGGGGAAAGAGGGAATGGACAAAAAGTGAACAGGAAGTAAAAAAGAAGAAATTAAGTGATTTCTAATGGTCAGAAATGGATATTCAGGACTGGGCAGAGAAAAAGACTACTGATCAGTGTGGAAAAAGACCCATTTGTCACATACCCTTAAACATATCTATTATGAGAGTGTAAAAATTCTGAATCACATTGTGCAGAGACATAAACAACTAAATGTGTGTACTGTACCTTCTAAGTCATCTATGGTTTTTTCCAATTTAGCCACCGACCTCTCTGAAAACTCAGCACGAGTCTCAGCCTAAACACAGACGAAGGACTGGTTATGGTCAGTTATAACCAATGTTACAACCTACATGGTCTGTAAAGTATAAATATATAAACATGGTGTATAAGGACAGTTTTTAAAGGAATTGTATAAAGATAGTATATTAGGGTGGTTTATGAAGGTAATGTATAAGGGCAGTGTGTAAAGGTAGTGCATAAGGTTAGTTTGTAAAGTGAATGTATGTGGTTGGTATGTAAAGGGCAGTGTGTAAAAGTAATGTATCAGGATAGTGTATAAGGGATGGATGGTCCCTCCACTATTGCTGTCCAGTGTCCTGACCTCTTTCAGTTTGTCACTAAGCACTTTGATCTCCTCTTCATACTTGTCCTCTTTCTCTGAATACTACAGCGACAAAAGATTCATTAAAATAACAAATTATAAAATAATATTGATGTATTCAATGGCACATTTCAGAGCTTAGGTTTTAATAAGGCACCGTACAGAGAGGGCACAAATAAAACCAAATGGAGAAATGGGATCGGGGGGACACTAACCTTGTCAGACTGAGCCTCTAGGGACTTGAGGTTGTTAGTGACATTCTTCAGCTCTTCCTCCAGGTCGCCACATTTCCTGCAAGGGAGGACCAAGGGAATCAACTTTAATTAACCAAGCAAATCTCACACCCATGTGGGTTTAGCACTGCATTAAAAGCATTACACTATTTCTGACTAACACAGATGACACATGTCCATACATCTAAATGTAGTAGTATAAGGAATATTGGTTCTCACAGCTCAGAGATTTCTGCTCTCTCCTCAGCCCTCTCCAGCTCCCCCTCCAGGATGACCAACTTGCGAGCAACCTGAAAAAGAGCAAACCATGAGTCAGAGGGCATCAATTTAGTTTTTTGAATGAACTGGAACTAAACTCTTCCTATGTTGAATGAACAGAAAAAAGGGTGGGGTTTTCCATCATCAAATGTGCTCTCACCTCCTCATATTTCCTGTCGGCCTCCTCAGCAATGTGTTTGGCCTCTTTCAGCTGCATCTCCTGGATCTCCATCTTCTCCTCATCCTTGGAGGCCCTGTTCTCTATCACCTTCATACCCCTGAACACACACACACACACATACACACACACACACACACACACACACAAACACACACACACACACACTATATGTCTTGGGCCATAATCACAAAGTGTCTCAGAGAAGAAGGGCAGATCATGAATACATTTAACCTTGCAATCACAATCTACACTCCGACTGTGACACGCTGTGAACATTGGCGATGGACTAGGAATGGTGCAAGGAGAATTGCTTTTGTCCTGAACTGACCTCTCGCTCTCGTCTGCAGCCTTCTCAGCCTCCTCTAGTTTCTGTAGGGCGGTGGCCAGCCTCTCCTGAGCCCGGTCCAACTCCTCCTCCACCAGCTGGATCCTGCGGTTCAGAGCCGCCACATCGCCCTCAGCCTGCACAAGGGTGAAAGGTCGTTGTGATGTCAGAGGTGGCAAGGAAGTGTTATATATGAACGCTTAGTGTCACTGTTCATCTGTGCGCATCTGTGCTGAATGTCAGTCCTCAAATCACACTGCGTGCTAGACCCTGTCAATTTTTATTTGATTAGTAGTAATGTTGATAAGAACAGTGAGTCAGTTTGTGTGGGTTTACAGCAGATGGTTGCTTCTTCTTTTTTTTAAAGTATTAACAAAGCTCTGAATACAAGGGCAGGACACAAATGATGTGAAAATGATTGTTTTAACCATTGTTTTAAGGCTATAGCAAGGGTAGAACCTAGGGATAGGCAGTATTTATGATACATGCATTTAAAATATGTATTTCAAATACAAAATAGGATTTTGTAATTTGTATTTGATAGGGTTGATGACAATGGCTTCATATTTTGTATCAAAATACTTTAGTGTTTTGTATTTTGTAGTTTAAAAATGCTGTAAAATACTTTGTGAGAAGTCTATATGATGACATCATAAAAATGCTACCTCTAATTGGTGCCTACTCAGTATTTTGCCCAGATGAGATCAGAACATAAAATTAATCCATACCTGAAGAGCAAGGTCAAGATGAGAAGTAGGTTGCCAGCTTTCCATCGATTTTGAGCATACATTTTTTAACAGTTTATGTTAAGTTTTGGTGTTCGTTTGAGTAGCCTAGGCTAAATCGTTTACAAATTTACGTAATGTTCTAGCTAACTATTTGACCCGAGTTAACGTTAGCTTGCTACTTTCAGCCTATGTTACGTTTTTGTTGGTTGCGCACGAAGATACGAGATCTGTACGAGATTGTACCCTAATTGAAGAAGCAGTTTAGTATGATCATGATTTTGCATACCATTGCATGAATGACTGCCTGACATAAAATGTATTATTATATTTATGATTAACAATCAAATGATTAATTACGTAGAAGCTATTTGATATGAATAAAGGTGCCATCAGTTGTCTTTACTAGTGGGAATAAATATTTGAATAAATATTTGCAATGCACGGCTATGGGCAATAGCTAAAAAAAAGTCTCTGCATAAGTTTTCCAGTAATTAAATAAGGAGAACAAGAACCAATCCTGTATCCTATAACACTATAGAACATTTTCATACATTTGCCGTTAATCATCCAAATGTTGCTTTCAACATACTGGGTGATCTTCTGTAGCTGTAGTTTATTGCTTCTGAAGTAATTGGATTTTCAATTTCGTGGCGTCCAAAGATCCACCTGTCATCTCGTACGAAGTGTTAGATTTGCTGTAAAAATAAAATGTGTGAATAATTAATTTGTCATAGTTTTAGGAAGGGACAGACAGGAAAAGGGCAGGAGTGTTTAGAAAAAATGTGATTAAAATCCTCCAATCCTGAGATGGTGAGATGGAGCGATGTCACATGGCAAAATGATGATCATTAGACAAACCAGAGGGAGACTGGCTTTCCTGAATTACAATCTTGGGTGTTTTTCCAGATGTAAGGATCCTTGTTTATACTTTTACTCATAGATGCAGTATGTGAATTGGCAGAGCAAGATATCGGTTTCGTGTCTGCAGTTATGTCTCTCTTTCCTACTTTCTTTTTCTCTGAAAAGAGTGTATGTGATTCATATATGCATGGGGGTGGTGGCATTACCCTACAGTATATCTCAGTAACTATCTATGTAACAATAATATTGGACAAAGAAATGGATGGAACGTTAATTAATTCATCCACAGGGTGACGACCCATTCCTCTGGGAGGTTTTCCTATCTTTGTTTCTCCTTCTCCCCACTCTGAAACGCCTGAACACCTACCATGTGTTACTGCTCGAGTAGCACGCACCATGCATTGGTACCAGCTAATAAAATATGATTATTGTATATTCAAGTTAATTGGACTATCGGTATTTTTTATTTAATATGGCTGCTACAGTGTGGAGTTATGGAGTATGGCGCTACATTAGTGTTTAATTAGTGTTGAATTTAAACACAATGTGAAGCTTAGCCAGAAACACGATTCTGTCTGTCTGCCGGTCCATTGTCTCGCAGTCTGTCTGTGTTTCAGTGGCTTAATCAGTCTGCCTTTGTCCGTCATTTTGTCTTGCTGTATATCTGTGTCTGTCTGTGCTTCCTTGGTGTCAGTCTGTCTGTCTTTGTCTGTGGTATCCCCACCGGAAGCCTTTCCAGTACGGTGTCCATTAGCTGCAGCCGCGTGAGGTTCACTGTTTGTTTTAGCTGCATTCCTCACATTCCTGTATGGCTGCACTGCTAGTGGGGCTTCCAATCGGCACTCTATCCCCTATATGCAGTAGTGCACTACTTTTAACCAGAGCTAGATAGGGAAAAGGGAGCATTTTGGGATGCGGTCTGAGACTGAGACTCCCCTCCCTTTCCCTTCTGCAGGAGAATGATCGCTGGTACAAACCCGCCATGCTACACAAGACCAGTGGATTTATGGAAATCAGTGTGGACAGATGTACAGGGAGGTCTGAAGAAGGTTCCTGCTTAGTACTGGTTCCTCACCTCATATTTCATCGTTTGCTCACTGATTATACCTCTTTGTGGTTTCGATGTCATCATTTGAACAAAGTTCAGTAGATGCTATCTTTGAGTAAACCCTGTACAGACAGAGGAAGCCTGTTGATTTTGTTCATAAATGAAGTTTAAGGTTGGAAATTGCATTGACTGTGCTTCATGACTGTATTCTTTGGGTAAGTCCTGATAAACCCGGTTCAAGTCATATTATGTGGTTTTCCCACTTAGCTCAATTGCACTAACTGTCAGTTGCTCTGGTTAAGAACATCTGCTAAATATAATGTAAATGTCTGGGGGAGAACTGGGAATTTTTTTATCCCACATTTTCATCTTCTGACTCAATCACTGTTTAACAGCCAGCAAAGTATTTTTTAATCCTGGGTCTTCTGATAACAGATTCAGTTTAAGCCATAATATATTCTCCAATGGTATTCAGTGTAAGACCAACCCAGTTCTGTGAATCATGTGTACACAAGGACAAGGCATTTGATGTTCGCGTGAGAAAACCCAAAGTAAGGCTTTTATTTGGTTGACTTACACTGAATGTGATACGCTGAAAACATTGCTATATCTGAAGTGAGATTGTTTCAGGAGGGTTACACTACGATAACCAGCAAATAGGCGATGGACCAAAGATGATCTCAGTGCTACGAAGCCTTCAGGACACTCTCCCAGTATGTCTAGCCTGCACTGCACTCACGTCAGTGGCCTTCTTCTCAGACAGCTCCAGTTTCTCCTGTGCGTCCTTCAGGGCCTCGGAGTATTTGTCCAACTCATCTTCTGTTCCCTTCAACTTCTTCTGCAGTCCCAGCAGCTCATCTTCCAGCTGCGACACAGGACAGATCAGCACACAGGGTCAGTAATGGTGTTCATATAGGGAATATGTCATGTAGAACAGACATGCATTTGTCATGTGGAATCATGACAGGTCTATATAAGGTATTACATCTGCTACCTTCTGAATTTAGGAGGACACGGGGGGCAACGTGTAAAACCATGCAGTCAGAGTGTTGTAGACTCCACATTTATTACATGATGTAATTGACCAAACATTGACTATCAAGATCCCTGGTCTTAGCCCCTGGCCCCAGTATGAGCAACTCGTAGCCAAGGATACCAGAGCAAAGCCTCATCATTGTTTCACCTGATCCGCTACAGGATTCAGGCGAAGATCACTTCCTGTGTCAGAAATGTCTGAGGGTGTCATCATCAGTGCTACAAACACCTCTGGTTTCCTACTGGATCCTGTCCAGTCCCGGGGTCAAACACTAGAAAATTCCTGCCCCAGAGAGGGCGAAGGATGCAGCCTCCCAAATGGCAGCTTATTCCCCTATAGGGCTCTGGTCGAAACTAATGCACTATACTGGGACTGTAGTGCCATTTTGGATGCATCCTTACTATCTCCTCTGGAATGTTCTTGAACTTTACTCAGATCACAGAGGAATGGTGCTGAGTGGATCTCTACCCCAGAGACCTGTAAAGTCACACCAGTGTGAGGAGCCGAGTGGCAGCTGGCATAACTGGCTTTTTATTCCGGTTCCTGGTGCCCCTGTTGTTCCTATGTTGGTGGTGGGAGGGCATAGTAGTGGTGGTGGTGGGGGGGGGGGG
>JACXGI010015662.1:0-17098 GCA_016801175.1 Esox masquinongy | reverse complement strand
TCAACTGAGACAGACTCTGCTGAGACAGAGTCAACTGAGACAGACACTACTGAGACAGTCAACTGAGACAGATGCTACTGAGACAGAGTCAACAGTCAGGACTTGTCTTCCCAAGTAATTCCTTTCCCTTTTTAGAATAGGTGCATCTATGTCTTGTAAAGTACTAGGTCTGGATTTTCCAACAGCAACAGTAGTTGAAGATCTGTTGGAAGGATTCCTGTTAAGAACTATGCTGGTGGACGTGATTGGTCACTACTGTAACCTAGCATAGCACCTTAAGACTGTCAGAAAGGTTTGTTGTTTTGCCTTGCCACAAAGTGTCACCCTTTAAGTGCGTATCCATGGTTAAAACGTGTGGTTTTGATTTCAGCAAGCAGATGAGACGCTGGACTTTGAGGAGCAGATCCTGGAGGCAGCCAAGTCCATCGCTGCAGCCACCAGTGCCCTTGTGAAGTCTGCCTCTGCAGCTCAGAGAGAGCTGGTGGCCCAAGGCAAGGTCAGTCACAGCTGTTTGACCATCACCACTGTCAGGATGTCACCTCAGCAAAAGAATGATACAGTGCTATTATATAACGTATCCCTCTCTCTGCCCACCAGGTGGGGTCCATTCCCGCCAATGCTGTGGATGATGGCCAGTGGTCACAGGGTCTCATATCTGCTGTGAGTTTTCATCATTGCTCCTATTCTTAATATTTTTTATCGTGAGGGTGAAATGTCGTGGTGAATGGCCGCCATCCTAAGTTGTTGTGTCTGAGGCTGTTCCCTGACTTACACTTGCTGGTCCCCGTAGGCACGGATGGTTGCAGCAGCGACCAGTAGCCTGTGTGAGGCAGCCAATGCGTCAGTTCAGGGCCACGCCAGTGAGGAGAAGCTTATCTCCTCAGCCAAGCAGGTGGCAGCCTCCACGGCACAGCTCCTAGTAGCCTGTAAGGTCAAAGCTCAACCAGACTCAGAGGCCATGAAGAGACTGCAGGTATGGCTCCACCAAAAACGACACAACCCAATCGGGTTGCGGCGCTATCCTAACGCTACACTTCTATACACTATAATAGCATTAACTGAGGGCTCTTTCTCCCTAAGGCTGCTGGGAATGCGGTTAAACGAGCATCCGACAACCTGGTGAAGGCCGCTCAGAAAGCAGCCTTTGACAAAGCTGAGGATGACAGTGTGGTGGTCAAGACAAAGTTCGTGGGGGGCATTGCACAGGTGAGATTGTAAATAGCACATCCTGTATGAGATTGTTTTGTTTCATTTTGTGGGCGCCAGGGTAGCCCAGTGATCAAGAGCATTGGGATAGTAAACAAAAGGCACTGGTTCTGATCTCAGAGCTGACATGAGGGAAAACAATGTTTTTCTGTCCCTGGGCAAGACGGTTAACTCTAATTGCTCCCAGGCCGTTGCTGTACGGATTTTAAAAAAAGGGTTTCTTTAATGTTTCTTGAATATGCATTTTGGGTTATTTTTGGCTACTTGTGAAAGTACTCTGTGTTGAGCCAAAACTGTCTAAAAAAATGTCAAAATCACTCGCCTTGGAATTTATGGCAAACTGAAGGATAATATGGAGTCGACTTATAGATTATGCACATATAGATATCATATTACGTACCAGCCCAAGTGGGTTGTTAAAAAACATTTTGTTATTGATTAATGTCCTGCAAATTATCTTTACAGCTTTTTTAACCATTTATCTCTTCAACTCCAAACATTTGCTTTCTCACACGTTCCATCGCTAACTAAAATCTTTACATTCCTTTTTCTCCTTCTAAGTATGATTATATGTTCCACGACTTTCTAGTAGTACGTCCCCATATTTCATCTGAAGTGTATGATGTACCCTTTTAAATCTCAGTACTTTCATAACTAATGAACCATAAAAAAAGAAGGAAAAAATATAATTTAAGCATAAAACCTTGTGGTAGGCCACTATAGTATGACTAAATAGAACATCAGCTGCATTTCAAATCTGCTGTGGTTTAGCGAGCATCCACAGCAGCCATAACCTCAAGTCACTTGAAATGTTTTCACATTCTTCTGCCACAACAGAAGACTTATTCCACTCCTTTTTCTACCATGACCAATAGTAGAGTAATTGTAGAGTGGATGTCTACTTCATAGCCTGTGGTGTGTGTGTATACATACATACATACATACATACGTGCATGCATGAGCATCACGTGTGTGTGGGTGCGTGCATGTATAACAGTGAAGGGCTCCAGCACCCATGGAAACCCTCTCCCAAAGTACTGTAGGTCTCTGTCAAGTGTGCCAGTCATAACCCACCCGCTGCCATCTCCAAAATCCACGGCTGATCCTTGCTGAAGGAAATAAATAGATACTTATTGCAAACTTACATTTAAGTTCCACTAGTTGCCACAGAAGAGTTATGTTAATTACAGGGCTCTTATAACCCGCTTTAAAGAAAACTACTGAGATATCTGTCAAATGGAAAATGTGCCATATTTTGGGGAAAAAAAACATTATTTGCTGCCTACAATGCATTTCAGCCAAGTCTATGTGCACTAATAAGACTAAAATATTGTTTGAAAATTGTTTGATGATATTATAAACTGTTGGAATGTTACAGAATATTACAGTAATTAACTCTTTCCTTTCCATCCCTTCTTAGATCATTGCAGCCCAGGAGGAGATGCTGAGAAAGGAGAGAGAGCTGGAAGAGGCCAGGAAGAAGCTGGCTCAGATCAGACAGCAACAGTACAAGTTCCTGCCCACCGAACTGAGGGAGGATGAGAGTTGATTGGTCAAAAAGAATGTAGATTAACATCTGATTGGAGCTTATTGTTACACAGAGGTGTAGCTGACATGAACATGGCTGTTTCTCTTTCATTTAAGGGTGGTATGTATAACATACTCAGGCCAGGGCTGTTTCTTGAGATGAAATAGTGGATGTGATCAGGTGTGTGTGTGTGTGTGTGTGTGTGTGTGTGTGTGTGTGTGTGTGTGTGTGTGTGTGTATGCGTATGCGTGTGTGGGTGGGAGGGTATTCACAGAGGGTAATATTGACATAATGACTTATAAGGATCAGCTGCCTATAGCTGTACTATATCATATATATCACAGGGTTAGAACCTGCAATCTTACACAAACTGATTGTCTTACTAACTTGTATGGTAGGATGCATGAATAAGGACATCACAGTTAAATGAAAATTAACTCTATAATGGCAAGTTCTATTTTTACTTATAGCTTTCATAAACACATCTCTAAATCTGTGAAAGTCACTTCAACACATGTAAAATCACTTAAAAAGGGGTAGCTCATTCTTCAACTAGCACAGCTGACATAGGGATCCATAGCATAAAGGGGTAGTTCAAGATTTCTGCAATTGCTCACACTCGAGAAACTTCCTTCAAACTACACACAGACATATAAAATGGCATCCACCACTTAATCTGACTCTCTAAAAGTAGTTTAAGTGTTTCGCTGCCAAAATTCGGAACTATTCCTTTAAGTTTCTCATGCAACATTCTTAGTGGTGATTTAAGTATTGCAGTACTCTGATGCTTCATTACATAATTTTCCGGCATGCACCATTATAACCTACTAATATTTTAGCTTAGAAATGGGCATTTGTAATATGTTAGAAAATGAATGTGAGCTTTGGATTTGCTGTTGAATAGGTAAACGTTTGGATTTTATGTGCTGTATTTAATGTAATTTTGCTTCAGCTTCACACCAAAATCATAGTGTCAGTGAGCGGTCTGGTCTGTAGATAGTAAAGCTAACAGCAGATGCTAGTTTATTTCTTACAGTATTATAATACCTTTCAAAGTAATAATATTTTTAAATATTTATCCCTGGTGTGTGAGTTAGGTGATCAAAGCTAAGTTTAAAAAACCTCTTCGGGCCTTCTTTTTTCTGGAGCAGAAAGTAGTCTTTTTTTTTAATTAAGAGGTTACATCTCTGGGTCTATGTAAAATCTCTAATGCTTGTCAGACTGGTATTCTCTCCCCCCACCCCTCTCACACTCCTGGGCTGCCTGCTGCCTGCACAAGGAGGCTCTGTTACAATCCTTGTTATGTTTGTTCTCTCTTGTCTTTATGTTTTAATTCCAGTCTGATTGACAGTAGCCAGAGTTTGGTTGGGAGTTCCACCATATGAATGCAGCAGCAAAGCTATGCCCTGTCTGTCCGTGGCTTGTTCAGCTGCTAGTGTTTGATTTACAATTATTACAGATTCTATTGAATTTGAGAGATTCTCTTCTCCAGTTATTATTCTTACTCTTGGCTCTAAACATAGCAATACTTTGACACTCAATAAGAGGCCAGCACTGATTGGAATTGGTTTATGCCTCTGTTTATGTTTTCTTTCTCCCTATTTAACATGTATGAAACTGTAGGATATGCTGTAGAATGCACTGAAATGGCTGGTATAACCTTATGCACTGAGGAGAGCAATGCCTTCCACGTTTAACCATTCAGGATGTTACACATTATGACACCACATACTGTACAGTGCAGTACTGACAAGGAAAGTTCATTAACGCTACTGCAGTATTGGTGTAATATAAGGTAATTAGTGTTGTGTCCACTCCATGGTCTGCAATGTGTACTAGTGCCTTAATTGATTCTGATGTACCAACAGCTAAAGGCTGTATCCAAGCCTTGTCCTTCTGGATGAGAACATGTCTCGATTCTAACCTTTTCTCTCTGGGTCTTTTAATATCATCTGGTCCTATGCCATAACACAATGTTTTGCCTTGGCTGGTAGTCCATCTGCCTAGCGTAAACCATGCTGGTATATAAAGTGCATCCATAGATCGTTTAGGTTTTGTACTGTATACGATAATTAACACACACTACACTGCATTCCATAAGCATGTGGCAAATTGTTATTTAACAAGTAATGATGAGAATTTGCTCCGCCTTGAAATTCATTCAACATACAACTAATCCTTAGAAATAGAACTGAATAACTTCCATGTTTTGTTGTTAAACCACTATAAATTAAATTTTTATTGATAAATGTAATGACTATCCTGAAATAATGTATATTGTTTAAGAAATTTGTCTTTAAGCATTAATTGGATTAGGAATAAATGAATAGCTGTTTTTCAGATGTAAGTGTTGTGCTTTCTTTACTAGACTGAATTTGTTTCAACAGTTAACTCACGCTGTATGTATGATATTTATCTTGTCACAAAAATATTTTTTGTATTCACTGAGAATAAAGAGTTTGAAACAAGTGTGGCCCAGTTTGTTGGCGATCATTGTTATTAATTTGCAGTATTCATCATTCATTCTTTTAACAGGAATCCAGAATTTACTAAAAGATAAATGTAATTGAAAAGCCAAAAAATATTTTAATTTGCTCACCAACATTTTTGCCAGCAGATGTCACTGTTAGTCTTTTCAGTGCAGTGGATTATACGGCGGTGGATGTTCAGGGTATTGCAATTTCAAAGTCAGCGAGACTAAATATGGTCATACAGTATGTGCCTTATTCCACTACATCAGTGAGCCATCCAGGGACTGGCTGCCATTTTAGATGTTTTGATGTCTTTATGATGATGGTATTTAAATTCAAATTGTTTTGTTGCGTGAACTTCGTATTTCTGTATTGTTGTTGATATTATAAGTCATGTGATATTTAATTGCTGTCTTCTAGGCCACTGTATAGGATGAGCTGTAATGACAGTCTTCCTCACAGTGCCCAGCCATGGGCTGTCTAGGAAAGACTTTCAAAAATGGTCAGATGTTCCCAGCAGTACAATACACAGAGCCATCCAAATGTACTCCATATTTGGCAACTTGACTGTTTGGGAATCATACAAGGCCTTGCCACGCAGCTAACAATTCTAAGAGCTGAGAAAATAAACATATAAGCCTATTTAGCATTTTTGGCATTTGAATGAGGACAGCGTTCCAATAATGTCAATCTGAATTTACTCCAAACTTTGCAAGCACATTTGTGTATTTTCTGACACTGTTCTCAGAACATGGAACCACGTTGAGGGTAAAATCTATTGATCATTAAAGGGAATGTTTCTTTCCAAATCAGGTTTTGCAAATCACTGAAACATTACAATTTAAATATTAGTTAATCAACTATTGAAACTCTTAAGGTTCTGTTAAGTTGAAGTTGAGAACACAGTGAGAGGCAAAACTCAAGCCATGTGTTCAGCAGGGAAGGGAGCGCCATTCCACCACAACACAGACCAGAAGAACAGGAGGAAGTTTGTTTCGGGTGCTTTGGCTCTGGAATAGGACTATCAAAACCCTCAATGGGATGAGTATTGCTTTGCAAAACCCTCAATCTCCAGTGCATCTGTCCTCTTATTGTCATGAACGTCATGATTGCAGCCTGATTAGGAAACCACTGCAAAAGAGCTGCAATCAAGTTTGGCACAGCAGCATGAATACCTTCACGGTTCCAACATGGTTGAATTGGGATTCTTTGTTGATATATTTTACACACACCCTCTCTCACCACACACGCACACACACACACACACACACACACATACACACACACACACAAATATGTCAGTCCTGCTCCCTTGTGTTCGAGGCCAGTTTCACCTGGTAGTCGTTTTGATGTTTAATCTCTTTCATGAGGGAGTATGTAATTTAAACCCAGAGAACCTATGAAAGGCCCCCATGGGCTCCTAAAGGCTCAAGGGTCATTTAATAATCCCTCGCACCCTTACCAGGGAACTGTGACCTGCCAAATGTGTTACATTAACAATGTTGAGAGTTTTTATTAGACGGACTATGGCTAATCCCTACAGCCTGGCATCCTTTACTCCCTGCTTTGTTCCATGCTCAAGTTCACAAAAAAGGGGCCATGCCAAGCAGAACTGGATGACAAAAGGTCAAAGATGATATTCATCAATGTGAAAATAATTAGAGAGGGGTGCATACATACATTATCAGTGAATATACTTGGATCAAGAAGTAACACGCTGAGGAATTTCCTGCTAACGTCTTACTGATCTGGCTGACGGTCATGTCTTGAGCTGTGCAATTGCAAGGGATTTTATTGCAGTATGTCAGAATGGTGTGAAGTATGTTGAAATAGCTGGGTTAAATATTAAATAAATAATATGTAGTCTAAAGATGAACTGTATATTGATCTCTGGTGATCATACAAACAGAATTAAGGTATCTATCAAATGTGACAGCACAAAAACACTACATTCTTGGAATAGAAGACACCCATTGTCTGTGAATGGGCCCAGTCTGGTTTCCAGAGTCTTTGTTGTCATTGAAATCAGTCCAAGATAAGTAAGGCTGAAGTTGGATTGAGTTCAGATAACATCATGCTTTTTTCTCATTTATGGTATATCCTTACTAAAGCAATAAGCACTCTCAGCCAAATGGATCTGATTCTACTCCTGCTACAGAAATTTGAGAGGAGGAAGAAACTGCATGTCAGGAGAATGATTTCTTTTTGGGTTTGGGATTTGTCTTTTTTAGGGCCCTACAGATGTAAGGTTATATAGTCTGTGTAGGCACTGAAGCTCTGAGTATGTAGTGTGACATCAAATGTTGAATGTAAAAGAAAAAATCCAAAGCTAACCACAGACAAAAGTGTGGAAACCATTATTTTTCTTAGGTAAAATACCATCCAGCAAGTGTGCAGACTTTGATTATTTTTGTCAGGATGTTCCATTAACCACAGCAAAGAGCCTAGAGCACAAGAATATTGATGTGATGGTTTATTTAACCAAAGCCCAATCACAGGTTGATATGGTGACAGTTAGGGAAAAAGCTCTATCCCTCCTGACATTTTAGCCTGTTTCAATTATATTTGTAAATCTGTTTTTATTCATATATCTTCTTTCTCATTTTAAATAGCATTGCAAGCCAAAAACACAGTATACTTATAGGGCCAGTTTCGCAGACACAGATTAAACCTAGTCTAGGACTAAAAATACAAGTTCAGTGGAGTTTTCTATTGAACTCGATTTTTTAGTCCTAGACTAGGCTTAATCCGTGTCTGTGAAACCGGCCCAAAGTGTATTATTTTGGAACCACATATGTTGTACTTTAGTTCACTAAATCATATTTCAATGGTATTTAAGTACTATTTAAATAATACTATATGTCAATTTGTTCAAATTGTCTGACTTATTTCCTGAATTAGTATATCTCGTATTTTAAATACATTGGGTGTACACTTTCAAAGTACTTAAAGCCCACTGTTTTGTTCTGTGAATCTATAGGTTCACAAAACAAATTCTAAAATGGCTATGTTATGACTAAGAGAGAGAATGAGGTCATTGTGAGCCTGCAGAGAATGAATTACTTTTCATAAACACAGTCATTCTTCTTGAGTGGATCAAATGGAATCTGCTTGGAGAGGTATTTATCTTCAACACAAACCCAGGTGACAGCCAGCTAATGGATGAGAGAGAGGATTCTCCTTTGCTGCGCTACACATTACTATTTTAGGCCATCAATGGGGAGCTCAGGTCGCGTCCAACGTACTGGTCTTAATTCATCCAATGTACAACAAGTGTATCCTCAAGATTTCCGAACATAGTACCAGGTATGCTGTCCCGTTATAACGGTTTCACAATGGGGCATTCTCTTTCCTTAAAAGAAAACACTCTTTTCTTTGCTCAGTGTCTTCCAAAATGTTTAAACGATTAATGTGACGTGTGGAATTGCCTAGGATGAATGACTTGACCAGCCATCTGTCTGTTATACAACACTATTTGTACACCTTAGATGGAGAGACCTGCGAGAAACTGTGTCAAGCTGAATATCACTGTATCACTTTCGCAAGACATAGTGTAGGAACACATTTTCAATGCTGGATGAGGAGAATGTCCTCTGAGAAGGAAATTCTCGTTAATCAGTAGACACTATATTTTTTAGATGTAAAAAAAGGAAAATATACAAACATTGCTTATATATAAATAAACATATTGTTATTTGCCCTGAAATCATAGCATATCTGACATTTTTAGCACTGGGATGTAGGAAGGGATCAGTTAGACTACTCTTTATGTAATGCATGACATTATTCATTAGATAGCATCTACTACATCAACAGCCCGGTTTTATTTGACAGAGTGTGAGATCTTATGTAGTGTTTCCAGATTACTGACCAGGTCTAATTTGAAGCACCCAATCATCTGCTCTGTGAGGATAATGGCTGGCTCAATCAGTCTCTGGCACTGCAACGCCTTAACAGGGGGAGTGTAAGGAAGCGACACCATTTCTGAGTCAGCAGTGCAGTAAGAGCTGAGCTATATTGGGCATGGCTATCAGGCTCAAATCTACAGGGGCTAATTCTGGACACCTCTAAAAGCTGTCAATGTATCTGCTACAGCCAGACTCACAATAGCATATATTAATGACAATACATAGCAAACCTAACACAATAGTTTCGCTGGGATCGAAGACAGACCCATGATAGCAAGCATTCTGAAAGAAATCATTCTGAAAGAAGTCTTTCTGGTTCTTCTGCAGACTAAAACTGAGCTGCAGTTTCCCTTGGGATTTAAGCTGTCTGGAGTGAAATATAATGTCTCCTCCCTCTGTCCTAACCCCTTCTGTCTTAATAAGGAAACTTTGCAGTACGCACCACATGAGAGGCCACATTCCTACATACATACTACGTACTTTTTTCTTCAATTCCGTGGCTTCCTCTCCCTCCATAAACCTAAATAAACAGTTACTCTGGATACTCAGCAGATTTTTCACCATTGACTGATGACGTTTCCTGAGAGAGTTTAGACTGTGTTGACCCAGAATTATTAAAGGGGAACAACAGCGAATTTCTGTATTAATGTATTAAACTGTCCGTCAGTGTGCAGCTCTCTCACTCTCAAAGAGTACGGCAGGGAATCAGCGAGTGCGATGTCACAAGGTTGTACAAACCTCACCATTCAGTCCAGCACACATGCAAAACTTTGTAGAATACAGCAAATATATATGAAAATGATTGTTCTGTCACAGCGAACAAACTAAATGTCTCAAGCATAATTAATGTCATACTTAAATTTTTTTGTAGCCTAAACCAATGCTAGTCCCGTGCATCACACCTACAACAGTGTTAAAGCAACATATACGAGGGGTCCAGTGACATCGTGTACTAGGTTGGTTGCACTGGAGTGTGATTTCCATATTCTTTGCCAAAACAACCTAAACTACTATTTTTTTCTCACTCCTCAGAAAGTTGGCTATCTATCTGCTTCCTTTGAGAAATGCCCTACTCTTACATGTAGCTTCAGGAAATCTTTTGGAGTAGTGGGTGCTGACGGGTGACCGGGGGCAGGGGTAGCACTGGACACCTGTTTCAGTAGTGCAACACACCTGTTTCAGTAGTACTGGCCACAGAAGCTGCAGACCATTGGTACGAGTTACGGAGTTAGCAAAATCTGAAGGTTTGCAGCCACAGAGTATATGAATGGTTGAGGACTCCTGAGTTAGACAAAGAAAGTCTTGTGTCTTGTCAGGTTATAGCCAGATTATGTTATTGGACTCCATCTGACTATTGTCATTCCCATAAGGCTGTGTATAGTGTCCAATGGTCTATTCACTGTACAAGCAGAGGAATGAAAGGGCTGTCAGCTAGAAACAGCACTGTGTGGGATTAACAACACACAGGATTGTTTTTTCAGTCAGTACCAATCATGTTCGGTTTGAAATACTTTTATTGGACATATCCAGGGTATTGAACACGTCTTAGGGTATTTGACTGTTTAAATTTTAATTTATTTTCACAGTTTTCTTTCCCTCGGATATCGGGGGTTACTGTGTGCAAATAAAGCCAGAAAAAGTTTGATTTCATTTGTTTTCATTTCAGGCTGTAAGGCCACAAAAGATGAACATTTTGAGCAGGTGTGGTGACTTTCTAAACCCACTGTATAATGCGAAGACCTCAAGTTATTCAACACAGTTTGAGGTGTTTAGTGAAGCTAGGAGATACTTGGACCAGAGAAAAACACAGGCAAATGTGGATGCAATATTCATTTGCAACTACGGCGTAGTGTTATGACTGTAGTGTTATTTAAATTATATTGTTGTCCAAATGCTGCCAGCAAAGTATGGATTACTGAAATATTATTGTTGCCCAAGTTCAGTAGGAAATGTTTAAACTGGAGTTGCAGACAGAAGAGGTAGCCTTAAAGGAAGGCCTAAGAAAGACTGTATTAAATGATTGCTTAGGTTGAAGCACTATTTTGACTTATTCTGTCCAAGTTTCTTTTTACCTAAGCAATTTGGAGAGGGGGCAAAATCAATTGGTTTTTTGCATTTGGCTTCTATTTTGTGATATTTACATCACATGAATAACAATCAATCAATCACATAGCCGTTTTTGCATCAGCAGTTGTCAAAAACTGCTTTTGCAGAATCCAGTCTGAAACCCCAAGACATCCAGTCTGAAACCCCAAGGAGCAAGCAACAACAGTGTTGATGGACAGAGTCTAGGAAAACCTCCCTAAAAGGGGCCAAAATTTAGGAATAAATCAAGAGAGGAACCAGGCTCTGAGAGAATAACAGGTAAACTACAAAGATGTTGGTTGGGCAGCCAATAGGTTACAAGTTAAAATAGTTGAAATGACTAAATACCACAAGTATAGCGTAACCTAATAACAATGCCAACAAGAGTAATGAAATAGCAGTTTGGATTAGAAGAGAGCGATTGAACGTTGTGGATGAAAATTTAATAATGCATATACTGCGGTGTAATAGGGACTATTTTGCCCTGCGTATTCTCATGACTGGTACAATAATGTTATGGCTAATAAGTAGTGTCACGTAACAACCCAATGAGGATGAGTGCGGCTCGGGTACCTAAAGAGATATCCTCCTGAAATGACGTTGGTTTGTGAGACATGGCTGTTAATGTGGTATAGACTGGTGTGCCGTCTTGCATGGTTTATGTCATTTGGTGTAGCCTACAGTACAATCTGATTCTATAGAACAAGTTGTAGCCTATAGATCAAATCACTTCTCAGACATTCTGCACCAATCAACTTGCTGGGTAATTGCAAATAAGTAATTACCTACATTTAGAGTAAGAAATTAGTCATATGTTACTCGTTACTTTTTTGTAACAACACCAACACTGCTTGTGATATATTGTAGCATGAACTGTTGCTCAACATTGCTCTTAGAGAAAAAGGTGCCAATTTGACAGACAGACCAACATTCCAGCCAGGGAGGTCTAGGCATATATACACATTTTAGAAATCTGATGTTGTTCCCCTTCAATCAATGCAACTAAATTGTAGTCTCAATTACCTTGAGAGCTGTTTGTTCTTTCCCTGTAGTGTTTACGCAGCAAGTACGGTCTGCAGAGATTGACTGCAGATACTTGTTGCAATCGTGGGACAACTAACTCACTGAGTTCTATCATGCTTCTTCTTTCATCATGCCCTTTCCCAGTTCCCATGATATGAGAATGTTCCCCGTAGCTACCTCAGAAGATAATGACACATCATTGTGGTGATCTGAAGAATCCCTCAGAAACCCACCGCCAGATGTGTATTTATTCTTACGTCTATGCATTCAAAGAGTTGTTTTCTTACTATTCTGAACTTCTCTAGCCGATTGGAAAGTCTAATGGTTTTTCTGTTGGGAAAACAGTCACAGCATCTGAACAAACACAGACAGAGTCACAGCCAGGCTTTGGTATGAGCAGTAGACAGGTCTTATCGAGCTGTGGGTTCCTTTGGCATTCCTCACCAGGAGACTTCATGGCCCAGTCATAGTGTGCACAGTCAGTCAGCTTTTATCCAGTTACATAAAACCACACTGGAATGTATCATTGCCATAGATTCCAATGCAAGTTCTAAATTACTGCTTTACTTTAAACAAGCTAGCGTTATTTGGGGGTTAGAAGTTTTAAACCCCCACTTTCAGATGACATTTGAGAAACATTATTTACCAAGGAAAAAGTTCCAGTGTAGGGTTGATGGACAGAAGCACAAACTGCTTGGATTTCAGTTTGAGAGCTGATCAGATGGGACATGCCATTGCAAATACAGTCATGTAAAAAAGTAAGTGCAAGTGAAAATATTATATCATTATTGTGAAATACTAACTTTTAATTATGACTTGATTTCAAGCTGAGATCTTACAATAAACTATTATTCACTATATAACTTCTATGGGTGTTGCATTTACAACTTACTCCATATATCGACTTGTGTTTAGAAGCGTCTGTCTTTGTGTGTAAACGGAAAGTTCTAATTCTGTGACATCAAGGGCAAAATAATTTAAGCAAACATAAAAGCAGTCTTGTCAACAAGATGCCTGGGTACAAACTGTGTGAATTCAAAACGTGTGGTTTGACAATATTCATATAGTAACAGGGTCAAACCATTCACAATGGAAGATTCTCAACAAAGAACACTCAAAGAACTGTGGGTTTTCAGTTCAACCGCTGGTAAAGATTTCCTCCATATCAGTAGCTTTCAACATCCTCTGATCCATGAAGGGAGAATTCCTGTCCAGGACACAGCGCTGATGATGCTGGTTAAAACTCTTATCTGAAACTGAAATTCAAGCTGCCAGTAAACAGTCATTTATTCCCTTGTTTGCTTCCCCCTTTTTTCCTACTTGGAATGGGCCCATATGAATATCTGCCTTAAGCAAGTGTTTTAAAAGTAAATGATAGGACAATGATATTCAAAGATTGTTATATCTAATTTTGTATGGCATTTTATTTTTGTATACATCATATTTTGTATTAGGGTTATTCTGATATCCACCATGACTTACAAAGGAATTGTTTTCTCTAAGACACACAGAGCAGCTATGCAAATTCGATCCAGGTTTGTTTCCAGGTCACAGCCAACCGAGAATTCCTGGGAGTATTACAGAACGGTGGTACAAATTTACTCAGGTTTGCCTTGCCACGCCACACTCCAGCTACTCTGTGGGGGGTTGGGCACCTGAGGGTATAAGGCGGAGAACAGCTCTTCTCCATTCATGTACATTCCTTAGTACATTTCGGTTTGGTTAAGTAGAAAGGCAGGCTAGCTAGAAGTCCTGATCATCAACGCCCCCAAACAGTGTTAATCATGCCAGTTACCCTTTCATAGAGTTCCTCTTCTTCATGACAGAGCTGCATCAGATGTGCCTAACGTTCTACGCTTCGTGAAAGGGGAACACATACAAACACTTTGGGAGGAGTCGTCACTATCCTATAAATACTCCGCCATTTTGGCTACCACCCACAGCAGTGGTCGGTTTGGACCAAAAAAATGGGTAGTCTTCATTCAGCTTTCTTCGCCTCATATGTTCTACTTGTTTTCGTTTGATATACTGTTTCTGCAGTGGATATACATAGGCCTATTTCTTCACTTTTTATGACATGAGCTTAGATTAAACAGGAAACAAAAAGTATTTCTTTTCTTGCTTTGTACCATGGGACATTGTCAGGTTTGGCTGGAGAAAGAGCCTCTTTATCAACAAAAACCTCTAAGGAAAACTCCTTGTTCAGGGGGAATTAAACAACTTTAATGGTGCGGTCGCACCAAGAAAAATGTGACCTTCACTCCTGTGATTTTCATATTATTAATAAAACATTCAAGCATATCTGGTTGTGAAGGCGTCAGCTGCGGCTAGATGTCAGTCTTTCTATGTACTAATTAAATATGTGTAAACTTTAACTCAAGGGAATATAAATGCATAGAGACCTGACCAGGACCCTATGACGCCAGGGCATTTATGGGCCATGGCACTCAGGTTACAGAAGGCTAGTTTTACAGCCCCCTTAAATACTCAATCCATTTTTGCTGTGCTAAGTAAAAATGTCCGTGCATGGTATTCTCTAATCCTGAGGGAGTGGCCACAAGGGTCCAAAAGGCTCTATAAATATCTGGACCATGTCTGCAGAATTGTCAGATGTTATTTTCAAAGGAGACTTCCAATAAGACACTCTTCATTGTAGAGGTAACATCCAGACTACTTTTGTAGTTAACTTCTTAAATGACTAACTGATTGACTGACTGACTGACTAACTGAGTAAAGGCAGCACATATCTAGGCTGTCTTGCAAATGAAGAAAAATGCATGCCCATTACCACTGATGGGTTTTGTAATCTTTTGTAACTAGTTCTGTAATCATCTGGGCCTCAGCTTCGGGCTCTGGCTCAGGACTGGAGGACTACTTCCTGGATGTAGAAAATAGAGAAACACACATTGTTTGCAGGATTTACAGTTTTTTTACAGACTCACAATTGCCTTTAAATTCTTATACTATATAAAGTTGTGTGAGATGTGGCACATAATCTAGCCTATATCCCAGTCCAATACAGTGGGAAGTTTTGAGTCCACTTCCTGTGAGGTTCTGAGGCTGGTTAGTTGGCAGTGCGATGCAAAAGCATTTTCAGCTATGACAAAATCCTGTAGCTACTCTCCCATGGGATTTCGGACCAAGATAAACAAGCCCATGTACAACAATACAGTGCATCTCAGCTCCTCCCCATGCAGACAAGGAGGGTAACCAGATATTCCACATACCCAGAAGATCTTAACTATAAGACATCAGCAGCCCTGATAGACCTTCACTATCATCTTCATTACATTGACAGTCATTTAGCTGATGCTCTTATCCTGAGTGACTTACCAGAGGGTCAACTGTCCTGCTCAAAAAAAGAACAGATTTTTCACCTTGCCAGCTTCAGATCTGAAGTTCAGATGCACAGCCGTCTTGGCTGTGGTAGCAGTAAAATACAAAAAATGTACATGATTTAACCTGTCTGTAACATTCTTTCTGTGTCTTGTCTCAATGGGTCTCATTAACTGGTCTGTCTCTGATCATGTCCATAATTACAATAGTGTGGTATAAACACATTTCTGGAGAAATTGATGATAATGTCAAAAGTTTGATGTTCTTCATTATCATTTGGCTGGAGCTCTGCAGCCATCTTATACTCATAAGCACGTGTAAGTAATGAGGATCCCCAGCTGATCCACTATGATCTCCATCTATGCCAGGCATGTTGCTATGTTGCACTGGGCTCAGACAAAGTCAAGTGTCAACTCTCTCAAATAATAGAAATAACACAACCTTAGTTTGACAGAGGCAGGCATGATGGGAGCCAGGGGAGATAAATTGGTGGGGTGTAAAAAGAACAATAAAATGAACCCAATCTATTATTTTAATTTGTTATAATTTGTGTGTGATTTTAGACAAAAGTTAAACTTTTCTTTATGTTTTACTATTTTCCACATTTGAGAATAATAGTGAAGACATCAAAACTATGAAATAACATATATGGAATCATGTAGTAAGCAAAAAAAAGTGTTAAACAAATCAGAATTCATGATTCTTCAAAGATTGTTCAAAGTAGCCACCCTTTGCCTTGATGACAGCTTTGCACACACTTGGTATTCTCTCAACTAGCTTTATATATATGCAGCGCCACTGCTTTAAGTATTCAAACCCTTGACCAATAGTGGGTTATAAACTGGGTGGTTTGAATCCTGAACGCCATGGTAAAAGACATTGTTTACCACAGGTTTTACCGTCACTTCTTATGGCTTTAATTGCATTGGGAACTGGTTAATTAGCACAATGAGGCATCCTGGGGGTTTGTGATATATTGCCAAAATGCCACGGCTAAGTGCTGTGTCCAAGCACTCCCCAATGCGTCGTGATGAAGAACAAGTCTTAGCCATGGTATGTTGGCCATATACTATAGCCCCTCATGCCTTATTGTTCACTTAAATACATTGTGTTATAGTCACCTTCAGAATCATTTGGACACTTCATAAAGATTAATATTGGGAAAACAATATTGTTTTATGCCACATTCATAATTTAGACAAAATGTTTATTTTAGTAAATAAGTTTAAAAAAGGAATGTATATCTTTCTCAAAAAGATTAATGTCAAAATCATTGGCAGTCCATAGGATTCATGCCAGTAAAATCAAACAAATTTAAATGTGATTAATACTCTACTTGTTTTCATTACATCTCTAGGAACTATATTGTTGTCTATCACGTCTTCCTGTTTCACCATTTACTACAGTTAGGGCAATTATTTAGACATTAAAAGCCAATGAACAGTGGTAAACCTGCCTGGTTAAGGATGCAAGCATGTCTTGTGTTCACAATCGCTGCCCCCCCCCCCCCCCCCCCCCCCCCCCCCCCCCCCCCCCCCCCC
>JACXGI010015661.1:0-17097 GCA_016801175.1 Esox masquinongy | reverse complement strand
ATTGAGGTGGAGAGGGTGAGTGTGGTGGAGGGGGGGTGGGAGTTGTTGTGCCCCTGTTTGGGACAAGGACAACTTCTGGAAGCACTGGGTGATTTTAGTTAAAGGGTCAGGAGAGGGGGGTGAATACTCTGCCTATGAGTACTGTCCTTCATGCTTATCTTGTTTGGGAATGGCATTCCAAGAGCGTGACGTATGTTGGCACCAAGCAGCCGGCATCCCATGATGTTTGGATGAACCCCATCAGGTCTAAAGCGGTATTTACAGTTCCAAAAAATATTGAAATTGTCAATAAACCTTATCCCATGGTTGAGGCATGCCGATGTCAGCTACGTATTCAGCCCAAGGAGTCTGCTAAAAGATTCAATTCCTTTCCCCAAGGTTGGAATGGGGCCTGAGATGAAAACATGTTGTTAAAAGTTGTTTATTTTCTCCAGTAGCATAGAAAAATCTTTTTTCAGGATCTCAGAGCCAGTTTTCCTTTGTAGAATGTCAAAAGACCCAGTGTGGATAATAATCTGCATGTTGCTTGAATGTGTAGAGAGAATAACTGGCAACATTTCTGTTAGCTCTCTGACCGGTGTGTCAGCCATGGTTAGGTTTTCAGTCTTTGCCATTCTGATATGCTTGGTTATGTCGTACTAATCAAGGTAGTATCTGGATTATCAGATGTGGAGTTAGCAAAGTTTCTTCTTTCCCTCGTCCTATCAGTGGTTTTAGGGCTATTTCTTGGATTTTGGTTAGCCCTAATCCTAGTGTTGTGGTTAGCTTCCCTAGGTTCATTTATACACATTTCGTTCAGAGTCAATGGTTTGTACCTGTTTTGCAGTGTAAGTTCAGGTGGTGGATTGAGGGTTAGTGCTCTCTTATTTGATTTCTTTCTGGATTTGCCCCTGCGGCGCACGACATCAGACCAAGTCCCCGCTGGAGTTGATGCCTTCGGTCTAGCCCCGGTGCTGTGCCAGTAAGATGTGTCATTGGGGAAGGCTGGTTTGAAAGCCTCCGCGGTTAATCCAGTGGCATAAGCACGTCCAGGCGAGAGTGTCAGCCAGGCCCGTGACAGAGTGGTCAAGATTTGAAGTAATTCCTTGTATACCAATCTGTGTCTCTCCGTTAGCATTTGGTAGCTCAACCCTTAGAGTAGCTGTTACAGAGTCAATGAATTGTTCACTCTCACGTATTTCAAACTGTGTTATCGTCTCATTCAGCCGTTCGCTCTGAAATTGCTCTGATCTGTTCACCAGTTTTGGCTTCGTTCTATCAAGTATAGGGAAATATTTAGAGTTCTCTAGCCTTAGGTTAGCCTGTTTTGCTATGTTAGCATTAGCATTTGTTGATTCACCTACCGGACAGGACACACAGTCTGACTGGAGGAACGCTCTGGTGACTAAATCTTCTAAGCGGTTGATCCGTTCCTCCAACAGCTGACTTAGCTCCTCCATCATAAAAAATCACTCAAAAATACAAAACAACTATGCTGAGCTCCTCTTTTAAAAATTACATAAAATTGTAAAAATATGATTAAAACAAATATAGAACAAAAATGAAACAAATGTAAAAGATTAAAAGAAAATTAAAAAGTAAGAAAAGAAAGAAAGGCTGGCAAAAGGCAGGAAGCAGGTGAGTTGCGTTATGCAACTCTCCAGTGCACCTATTGTCACTTTCATTTGCACAAAACATGTAACATTGATTCACAATTGCTTATGTTTTCTAACTGGACAGATTGATCCCTTAATTGACCTGGTGTTATACTGTGATGATTACCTGTTCCCTTAATTTTTTTGAGCAGTGAACTTAGTGGAACCACATTTTGCTTGAACCACAGCCATGATTCTCTTTGAATACTCTCGCACAACCGCCTGATCCCTTGAGCTTTCAGTCTGGTCTGTATGGGATTCAAACTGTTTGGGCATGGGTCATTTCCAGTGAGTGTTCAGAAAAGATAAACTCGACTGTGATTGGCTCGACCTTCAACTTATCAAACGAACAATGCACATGACATAGTACCAAAGCACTATAATTCACAACAACATACCATACTGTACATTGAGTAACAGCAATCAAACAAGCAGATCAAGTGTAGCTGATTAACATGTCTGAAAACGATTATTGCTGTTCTTTGTCACATACATCAAATCACGTGCATCAAAGGTATCTTAGTGAGTACCTAGAAAATATATTTTAGAAAAACAGAAAATTAAAATAATGTTAATGAAAGACTAATAGCATTATGGAGAACATTGCTGAACATTCCTGAAAAATCAATTTGAGTTAGTGCTCGTCATCAACTAGACCACACTCATTACTCATGAAAGTGCGCTGATTGGCCCCGTAAAATGGTAACCAGCTCCAAACGTAAGCCTACTCAGCAAGACCAGACTGATAGCCATGCATCTTTTAAATGTAAGCTTGCGGGATCAGGTGCCTGCGTGAGGCTACTCTTTGAATATGTCTGTATTAACCTCTTCCTGCTTCCTTGTAGAATTGTTCTAGTTCAGTGAAATCGCATTGTGATTGCTTATGGACTGCTCTCTTCAAGTCATTCCACAGATTCTCAATGGGATTTATCTCAGGGCTCTGACTAGGCTACTCAAGAACATTCACCTACTTGTCCTTCACCTACTTGTCCTTCAGCCACTAAGCACACGGCTGCTTTGGCCGTGTGCTTAGGGTTACTGTCATGTTGAAACGTGAACCTTCTGTCCTAACAAGTGCTCCAGTCCCTGCTGAAGAGAAACACCCCCAAAAACAGCACACTGCCACCGCCATGCTTTACTGTAGGCATGGTGTTCATTACAATTTAGAATGTGCTTTTTGGCAAAGCTCAAATGAAACAAAGCTCAAATGTTGCCACTTTTAGGAATTTTCCCTCAGAGGCCAGATTTGAGGAGCGCTTGTGATATTGTGGTCACATGCACACATTGACCAGTCTTTGCCTTCAAGGCCTGAAGCCCCTTCAAAGTTGCCATTTGCTTCTTGCTAGCTTCTCCGATCCGTCTCCTCCTTGGCTGGTCATCTAGTTTAAAGGGACAGCCTGATCTACGCAAGGTCTGGGTGGTGCCATACGCCTTCCAGTCCTTAATAATGGTCATTACTGTGCTCCTGTGATTTTATGTCCTTTCATTTCAGGCTATAAGGCAAAAAAGGCAAACATTTTGAAAGGGGGAGGTGACTTTCCATATACAGTGGATATACATACTGACACAAATTGCAGGCATATCATTTCTCAAACCAAAAATAAAACCCATTCACACATCAAAACCACAAAATACAAATGCAATCCACATTTCTGCCTAAAACACACCTAGCTACATCCACACTTTACACACCCTTTAAATGAGTGTCGCCCATTATATCCCTATCGGAGACTGCATACCATGTTGATCAAAATTGATTTAATCCTTTACTCTCTATTATACTCATATACAGCTCTGGAAAAAGTTAAGAGAGCACTGCACCTTTTTCTTTCCTTTCCAAAAAAGTTGAAAAGGAAAGTTTTGAGTGAGGAACAGAAGCGTTCAATTTGCAGTGGTCTCTTAATTTTAACCCTTCTGTTCCTCACTCAAAACCTTCCTTTTTGACTTTTTTGGAAAGGAAAGAAAAAGGTACAGTGGTCTCTTAATTTTTTCCGGAGCTGTATGTACAATAGTATACATTCAGATGAAAGGATGGGAGAATTGCTGATAACTTTAATATGTTGACTAAATATGAACATGGCTGCGGAACCTAGCAAAGTGTTAAACAAAACTAGTGAACAATTGACTGGTGCCAGTTAGCAACGAACTGAAGCCACCTAACAGCTAACGGAAGCTAAGTAGCGGCTAATAGCTAGGCTAATAGCTAATGGGAGCTAGCTAATCAATAACCGGAGTTAGCTAACTGCTAAACCTTTCAGTACAACAATTATAAATATTAACTAAATAATACAATTACAATATAAACCCTGAGGAAACTGTCAGGAGTGTCAAAAATAAAAAAGTTTAGGTGTAACAAATTTGTATTTCCGAATTTTTGAATCACAGCATTTTACATTCCACATGTCTGGTTCAAGTTCACAATTATAATAGTTTTCCAACAGGCTATATACAGTCTAACAATCATTACTATAATTATGACTTAAAAATCACTATAATTATCAAATGATACAGAATTAAGTAGTGTGTCATTTTCACTTTACTAATCTGTAAAACAGGTCAAATAATGACATAGGAAACATGGCTTGCTTTTCCAGAGTTCTCAAAATTATGAGAGGACACACGTTCAGGGTTGCCAGAAATTATTGACTGTAAACTGTACAATCACCCATGGACTCCACAAAAAAATGCCTGAACGCCCTTTTTTCTATACAACTCTATCTGTAAATTGACCCGCCCACACACTGTCATTAAAAATAGCCCAAATGGACAGGAAACCTTCCCATCTGGCAACACTGCGCACATTCCGGGTCCTATTTAGTCCAAAAGTGACCACGTCCCTGCCCCCTACTGGCCAACAGTAGAAGATTTAACCATATCAAAGTTAATCCCCATTAAAAAAACAAGACATAAACACCAATGCGACCATACATTTTGTGTGTCACAGATACTTAAGTGTTTATAAAAGACTAATTACATTGACATTAAATTACAATAATGTTAAATCATTCCAATTGAAATTCCAGCTGGATTTTGTGACTCAATATGTTGTTTAGTTAACAAAAATAAACATGCTACCATTTCATTACAGTTTTTCCCAATTGTTTACACACCAAAATTGGAACTTGAAACGCAATCACTGAAAACCTGAAACTCATGTACCAAATCCTTAAACCAAGTCTGCAAAATTGCAAGCACAATTCCTGCATTACACTCAATGTCCAATTCTGTACCACACTTTTTGCAAAACACTACACACAGTCGTCTACATTAGGCACAACAGTCAAAAATAAAACCTCTGTAGTCCCTTTGGAAAGCAACACCAATCACAATGCCAAGCTCTATACATCAATTGGCAACACACACTCCTCACAGGTGTAAACACTAGTTGCTGAACTGTGCACAATCAGAGCTTTAATACTATAAGGTCACAGATGAGCTCTCCTGTTTTGGAGGAAAATGGAAGTCAATGGTAAAGCAAGAGCTAGAGGTCAAGGAGTGAGAGGAAGAGGACGAGGAAGGACAGTTGTCTCAGATGAGATCAAGGCCACAGTGGTTGACCATGTGCTCAACCATGGATTGAGTATGAGGGAGGCTGGGCAGAGAGTTCAGCCCAACCTGAGCCGCTACACAGTTGCATCTATCATCTGTACATTCAGAAATGAGAACCGGTAAGTTACCTGCCATCTTCACTATGCTCTTCATGTATGTACACTGTAGTATACTGCAGTCCGACATATCAGCAGGCCTATGTTACTCAGTGATTTTTGGCCAATTTTACAGTAATGTTATTTCATATTGAAAGACAAGAGATCATTGTAGCATACTGTAACCAATCGTATACAGTAATATTTGTGGATCTACTGCAGAACTGAGAGACGGCCAGGCCATGGTGGAAGACACCAGCTGTTCACACCAGAACAGGAGACCGCTATTGTGAACATGGTGGTGGCAAACAATACCATTAGACTACGAGAAATCCAGAACCACATAATTGCAGACAACACAATATTCAATAACATTCAGCAGGTGGCCTTGTCGACATTGGACCGTGTATTACAGCGCAGCCGAATCCAGATGAACCAGGTCTACAGGGTGCCATTTGAGCGAAACACGGAGAGGGTTAAAGAATAGCGCTATGAATATGTGCAAGTAAGTACTATACTGTGAATGTACTATCACATCAGCACTGTATAGACACATTACAGTACTGTAATCCAGTGTATTGTGGCTCACAATATTGACTGCTCTAGGTCTATTTCACATATTGTCTTGTTGTCTGTTTCAGAGAGTCTTGGAGCTGGATGCCGCTGCAATTCAGCACGTTTATATTTACATTGATGAGGCAGGCTTCAACCTAGCCAAAAGAAGGGGACGAGGACGGAACATTATTGGCCACCATGCCATTGTGAATGCCCCTGGACAGCGTGGAGGGAATATCACCATGAGCGCAGCCGTTGGCCAGCAAGGCATCCTCCATCATCATGCCAACCTTGGTCGCTACAACACCACCCTTCTCATCACATTCCTGGACACACTACATGGCATCCTCATTCCGGCCAAGCAGAGGGGCGGACCAGAGCAGCCCAGGTATGTTGTCATCTGGGACAACGTGAGTTTCCACCGGGCTGCTCTGGTCCGCAATTGGTTCATTGACCACCCACAATTCATTTTTCTATACCTCCCACCATATTCCCCATCCCTAAACCCAATTGAAGAGTTTTTTTCAGCATGGCGATGGAAGGTGTATGACCGCCATCCCTTCGCACGCATGCCTCTTCTCCAGGCAATGGAGGATGTATGTGGTGAAGTTGATGTGGGGGCTTTTGGCGGCTGGATCCGTCACTCCAGAAGATTCTTTCCCCGCTGTTTAGCCAGGAGAACATCGCTTGGAACAGGGAGAACATCGCTTGTGATGTAGATGAGGTGCTGTGGCCAGACAAAGATAGGAGGCTGGATGCAGCCTCATTTCCTCTGTCCTACATTTTGCATGTGTTTTTGTCTATTTGTGTTTAGAGCTTTGAAAGAATTAGTCACTTTCATTTGTACTTTTTGTACAGTAAACCCTTTATCGTACTGCATGTTTTCCTGGTTTTCTCTTGGATATGGAAAGTGGTATATGCAAAAGACAAGTGTTCACTATTACTGCATTTTGGAAATAAATGGCAATGTTTTTGTTACTGTATTGCATTTGTGTGTTTGTTCATTTATATTTGAGTAGATATATATTACTGTGACAATCTTTTACAACCGGCTACAACGTAACACTGAGAATGAAAAGGCATACATCTACTGATGGGATATTCATAGTAGTGTTTTGTGTTGAGCACATCAGTGTGTTGTTGGTTGGTAGGCAGATCTATTCATCTGATGTGTGTGTCATTTTGATGCAAAAAACATTTTGGACAGTGATGAAACAGTTTTGAATCCAGTGTTTGCTTTTGCTAGGGACTTTACCATTTTAGGGAGTTTACCATTTTGTGTTTGTGGTTTCGTGTTTTGTGTTTAGTTTTGGGGAAATGAGCCAACAATTCAGCAAACGTGTGTAGCCAATTGGGAAAAACTGTAATTTCAAGATTTCAAGATGTTACTGCATTGTACAATTGAAACAGTGATTCAACTGTGAGGAGGACATGATCAATGGCCATCAAAGGTGAGCATTTGCCTAACACGTTGGTTATGAAGCCAAAATTCAGTTAGTCCCAGATTAACGATTGCCATGGGAAAAGGACTCCAGCAGGTCTTGCGAGTCCTGTAGGATTCTGTCAGGAACGGGAGTAAAATAGAGTCAGGACAGTTGGGACAGGACAGAAAAGGATCAACAGTCCACAGGAATCTGCAGCACAGGAATCTGCAGTACAGTTACACTTGGGGTAACTAACCAGGGTTTTGTACTCTCAACTGTCCTTAGCATTAGCCTGCTTAATTTTTTTCACAGTTTGATGCAGTAAAGACAGCCACTGTGTCATCAGAAGAGATGATAAATAACAATCAATATTTTTGTTTAACAAGCCAAGTTGCTGGCTCTCATCGCTCACATCATGTACGCACCCCTTTTTTTGTGTTCACACCACGATCCTGCAAGTGAAGACGCTGAATATGCAGATCCTAGGCCAGTTACACATGGTTTGCGGTTGGGAGGCAGGTTGGACGTGCTGCAAATTCTCTTAAACAATAGTGAAGGTGGCTTGTGGTAGAGGTATTAACTTTATGAAATAATTCATTTAATTAATTTTAAACTTTTATTCATCAACATGCACAGGTCTTATCCTGAACTTTATGTGCAACATCAGAAACAATATTCAGAAACAACAGCTTTAGAAGATATATTGGGACAAAGGTTAACCATTTATACTAAAGATTCTCTTAAACAATCTTGAGTATAAATAGAAAAAATGAACTAATTGAGTATAAATGGAAAAAAGCAACTAAAAAAAAGGTAACACAAACTAAAGTCCATGTGTGGAAGTCAAATCCCTGTATTGGTAGATTCTGGCAATAACTCAGTGCTCAAATCACACCAATTGGATACTTGTCAAAACTTGACACATCCGTAGCAGCGTGTTGTGTAACAAAACTACACATTTTATTGTCCCCAACACAACGTGCACCTGTGTAATGATCATGCTGTTTAATCATCATCTTGATATGACACACCTGCTAGGCAGATGGATTACCCACAAACAGGGATGTAAATGCATTTCTGTCCAGCTTTGAGAAAAATAAGCATTCTGTCTGTCTGTTTCTGCCTGGGGTCCTAACTGTTTTATAACAATATTGGGATAAACAAGCCACCACAATGAGCCTCTTTGGAGTAACATGAAATAACTGATAGCTCAGAGAGCACAAGGTTGTTTGTTTGTATCATATTGCAAGTTAAAGCCTTTGGGTTGAGATGAGTTGGAAGTGTTATAAACGTCTCCTGAAAAAAGTGTGTGAAGTTTTTGAATGAAGGCCAAATGTTCTCTTGTCCTCAGTTTTTCCATAAGGAGACTTGCACCTCATTTCCTCTCTTGGGTTTCCTTAAATAGACCTGCACCCTGTTCCCCCTTACTACCCTGCAGTCATTGGTTTTCCTGCCTACGCCGCCTCCCTGACAGCTCCGTTGGCAGTAGCTGCAGCAGCCAAGCTGTGAACTGGAGAAGCACAAGATTAGCATGAGCGAAGAGAAGAGAAGAGAGATAGAGACTCTGAAAGTCACCCTGGGACCAGAGGCTCACAAGGTGGGATTGGTGGTTTGGGAGAAGTGGTGAACTATCCAGTTGAAAATACATATCAGGTGTGGGTAAATGTTGCACACATTACTGAAACACACATGCACATTAGACACGCATGCACTCACACAAACACTTTTCATTACTGCAGTTGTGCATTAATAGTCACAGCAACAACAGATTTTCATTCTCAAAGAGGTTTCTGATGCATGACTGCCAAGAAACAATTCACTGAATTCAGAGGGACAGATTTTGCTCATAAGTTTGCATACCCTGGCAGAAATTGTAAAATGTTGGCATTGATTTTGAAAATATTACTGATCATGCAAAAAACCTGTCTTTTATTTAAGGATAGTGATCATATGAAGCCATTTATTATCACATAGTTGTTTGGCTCCTTTTTAAATCATAATGATAACAGAAATCACCCAATGATAACAGAAATCACCCAGGGGAGACACGAGGTCTCGTGTCCCCCCTGTCTTATTCCTGTCTGGGTTTTCCATGTCTGCCCTGTCCATTCATGTGCCCTCAGTATATTGTGTTCATGTGCTCTGTTTAGAGTTTGATCTTGTCTTCAGTCCCTATGTTCCATGTTCCCCTAGTCCGGTCCGTGTTTTCTGTATGTCTGTGTTGGTTTTCGGTTCTAGTGGTTTCATTTCTGTTTGGTTCCATTGTCATTGGTCTTCATTGTTTTCACCTGCTCCTTGTTAGCCCCCCCCTATATATGTCAGCTCTTGTGGTCAGTCTGCGTGGAAGCATTGTTTGTGTGCAGAGTTGGGGAGTAACGGATTACAAAAAAACAGTAACTGTAATAAGTTACGTTACCAACAAAAATATTGTAATTGGATTACAGATACTTTTGAAAAAAATTATGATTACTTTTGGATTACTTCAATTGAAAAAGAATAGGTGCGCGAAATAATTATGACACATATGTTTGAGTTTATTATTTAATGTTATAAAAACATTGTTATTTGAACCAAAATATGAATTGCGCGCCTCAGTTGTCATCATCATGCGCGCAAAGGTGGACGCGCATAACCAGTTTAGTGTCGGAGGAAGCGCTAGTTTAAATTTCTCCGGTTTTGGTTGGTTGGATGGCTGGTAAAAACAGAGTATATCTTCAATAATATTAGCCGAGTCATATAAAATGTTATTTAGTTATCTACTCGACGCATAATTCTCAGAACAATGATAGACAATAGGCCTACCTTGTGTTATATCTTTTTCAAGTTTCAAGGTTTATTTGTCAAATGCACCGAATAACACAGCCAGGACGAGTTGCACCGAAGAACTTTTACAGGAATTGTTTAATAGATTAGGCAACTATTTGTCAGATAGCTGTAACATGGCGCTGCCCTCAAGATAAAATATTATATGGAATTTACCATGACATTTGAGGAGAAAAGGTGTGTTGGGAAACACTCTGCCAAAGGATGATTATTTGCATTTGACGCGGCCACATGAACTCCGTCCATTTCAAGTTATCGATAGGCTTGAATGTTTACACCCAGAAGCTGCCTTTATTGTTGCGGGCGATTTTAATGGCGCCAATCCGAGGAAAGTCCTACCAAAGTTTAAAAAACACAAACCTCCAGACACGCGGCATAAACACTCTCGGCAATGTCTACTCTCCATTTCATCATGGATATAAGGCCCTCCCCCATCCTGCTTTCAGCAAATCAGACCATGCATCGATACTGTTGCTCCCTGCTTATAGGCAGAGGCTAAAACAAGAGAAGCCAGTGACGAGGTCCGTTCAACGATGGACGGACGAATCGTACGCCGACTTACGTGACTGTTTCCTCACTACCGACTGGGAAATGTTCCAAGAGGCGTCTGGAGGCAATATCAACGAATACACAGAGTCTGTGACCGGTTTTATTAGCAAATGTATTGACGACGTTGTAACACATACAACTACAAAATCATTCCCTAATCAAAAACCGTGGGTCAATAGTGGTATTCGTGCACTGGTATAAGGCACGGACTGCAGCATTCAACTCCAGCAGCAAGGACAATTATAAGAAATCCCGGTATGACCTCAGGAAGGCAATAAAAACTGCAAAATTCAGAGGCAATTCAGAGTCAAAGTAGAATCTCTCTACCAGGGCTCCAATACCAGGAACATGTGGAGTGGTCTGAGAACCATCACAGACTATAAAGGCTATTCAGGCAGTGTGGGGGAAGCGCCGGCTTCTCTCTCAGAGGAACTGAACTCTTTCTATGCTTGCTTTGAGAACATCATCCCTGGCATGGACACTCAAATGGACCAGGACAGCTGCCCTTTACAAATGACCAGGGCAGACGTTTGCAAAGCCCTAAAAAGGATTAACACCTGCAAGGCTCCTGGACCAGACAACATCTCAGGCTGTGTTCTCAAGGTCTGTGCAGACCAACTGGCTGATGTCTTTACTGATATCTTCAACATATCGCTACGTCAGTCAGTGGTCCCCACCTGCTTCAAAAAGTCCATCATTGTTCCTGTGCCAAAAAAGCCAAAACTCCTCTGCATGAATGACTACCGCCCTGTTGCATTCACACCAATCATCATGAAGTGCTTTGAGCGGCTAGTTAAAACTCACATCACAGACTCCATGCTTGTAACACTTGACCCGCTGCAGTTTGCCTATAGACATAACAGATCTACAGAGGATGCCATTGCTCTGACCCTCCACTCCGCACTCTCTCATCTGGACAAGAGGAACACGTGAGAATGCTGTTCATTGACTACAGCTCAGCCTTCAACACCATTGTGCCCCACAAGCTAGCGGTGAAGCTCAGGAATCTGTGTCTCAACCCCTCTATGTGCAGATGGATCCTGAACTTCCTGACGGGCAGACCCCAGGTGGTGCGGATGGGCAGCACCACCTCCTCCTCACTGACTCTCAGTACTGGCTCCCGCCAGGGCTGTGTGTTGAGCCCGCTCCTGTACTCCCTCTTCACCCATGACTCCCTGGCAACCCACGTCTCCAACACCATCGTTAAGTTTGCTGACGACACTACCATCATAGGCCTGATCTCTGACAACGACGAGTCAGCCTATAGAGACGAAGTAAGGTCACTGACTTTGTGGTGTCAGGACAACAACCTCCAGCTTAATATCAGCAAAACGAAGGAGATTATTTTTGATCACAGGAAGCAGCGGCGGGGAGACCACGCCCCCATTCACATCAATGGGTCTGCAGGAGAGAGAGTTCACAACATCCGGTTCCTTGGTGTCAACTTAAGTGATGACTTGACCTGGTCTCATCACTCTAACATCTTGGTGAAGGAGGCCAGGAAATGGCCCTTCTTCCAAGCCAATTAAGGAGATTTGGCATGGATTCCAGGATACTCACCAACAGATGCACTATCGAGAGTATCCTGTCCGGCAGTGTCACCGCCTGGTATGGCAGCTGCACCGCCCTCGACTGCAAAGCAATTCAGAGGGTGATTAAAACAGCAGAGTGCATCACGAGGTCTGACCTGCCATCCCTGCAGGATCTCTACACAAAGAGGTGTAGGAGGAGGAGCAAACAAATCATTACAGATCCGAGCCACCCATGCCATGGACTGTTTACCAAGCTGCCGTCAGGAAAAAGGTACAGGAGTATTCCATCCAAAACTAACAGGCTACGGGGCACTTTCTTTCCTCAGGCCGTAAGGCTGCTCAATTCAGGATCCCCTCTTCCCTTCCATCCATAGTCCCATTCACACCTGTCACTTTATATCATGCTCATCTGCCAATCATATCATGCACACCTGTCACTTTTACATTGCACTACGGTTGTACAGTTGTATAGTTATTATTATTGATGCGTGTTTTTTGTAGTGTTATTATTGATTGTTCGTGTTATCTTCTTATTTTTATATTATAATTACTGTTACTTTTTTTAACTTAAATGCACTGTCGGGTGTAGGAAAACCAAATGAAAACCATTTCATTGCCATAACTTGTTATTGCAAATGACAAATAAACCTTTTGAACCTTTGAACCTTGAACCATACAGGTAGGCCATGTGATTCTGCTTGCTTTGCATCTCTGAAAATTGTGTTCATTGGTTATCATTGGCTGCTGACGTCATTTACTTTAAGCTAAGAGTGCAGGTTTATAATCACAGTTTATTTCTTTCATTTGCGTTTTGAAAATCCATCACTGGTGGCCATAATAATCACAGGTTACGTTCGCGCAGGTAAATCTTATTTCTATGCGGGTGTTCACTATTGCAAACGTGCATTCGCGTTCCGGGGAATACAGAATACTATCCCCACTGTGAAGCATGGTGGTGGCTCACTGATGTTTTGTGGTGTGTGCTCTAAAGGCATGGGGAATCTTGTGAAAATTGATGGCAAAATGAATGCAGCATGTTATCAGAAAATACTGGCAGACAATTTGCATTCTTCTGCACGAAAGCTATGCATGGGACGCTCTTGGACTTTCTAGCACGACAATGACCCTAAGCACAAGGCCAAGTTGACCCTCCAGTTGTTACAGCAGAAAAAGGTGAAGGTTCTGGAGTGGCCCTCACAGTCTCCTGAATATCATCGAGCCACTCTGGCGAGATCTCAAACGTGTGGTTCATGCAAGACGACCAAAGACTGGAGACATGACCTGGAGACATTTTGCCAAGACGAATGGGCAGCTATACCACCTGCAAGAATTCGGGGCCTCATAGACAACTGTTACAAAAGACTGCACGCTGTCATTGATGCTGAAGAGGGCAATACACAGTATTAAGAACTAAGGGTATGCAGACTTTTGAACAGGGGTCAGTTCATTTTTTCCTTTGTTGCCATGTTTTGTTTTATGACTGTGCCATTCTGTTATGACCTACAGTTGAATGTGAATGCCATAAGAAATAAAAGACGTGTTTGCCTGCTCTCTCATGATTTCTTTATAAATGGTACATATATATTACCAATTCTCCAAGGGTATGCAAACTTTTGAGCACAACTGTATAATCAGAACCCTATTTTTGCATGAGGGTCATCTTGGTCTAATGGGTGACAGAATGTGTCAATTTATGCTCTCTTTTGGGTTAGTTTTTGTTTTATCAATGATACTCATATTTCCTCTCTTTAAAACTCCTAAACACTACAGTGGTCTTTCAAATGCTGTCTTAAAGCCTGCCATGTTAACCATCTAATAAGATGCTATCTATGCAGAAAAAAAAGATTTTTGGCCATTTATGGAGTACACATTTCTATGTTTACAGGACCATATGAAACATGATGATTTAAACAAATTGTTACTTTGTACAATACCAAGACTATGTTGTGCCTATACCAACAGCAAATTAAATATACAAATTATATTTTAGAAACAAAATTGTCATTTTTAGTTAATGACAGCACATTACTTTAATATGTTTGATGTGGGAAAACTCGTTTGGAACCAGCCTACCTCCGCCTTGACTCATTCATTACAACTATTTAATTTTGGAATTCCAGTTTTTCTCAATTGCTAAGTTGATCTCCATTATAACATAATGAGCACAGCAGTATTCTTTTGCAAAACAGTTAGTCATTTTTCAGTTTGTTTTACACACAATGCTAAGCATATTTTGTCTAACCAATAAACTCAAATCTTTACAAAAAAGTTTTATATTCCACAACTTTTAACACAAAAAAACAACTGAGCATCAAAAAATACATTTTTTCTCAACTCTAGACACTGACATTATGACAATGCAGACTCCAGCCTTGACTCTCTCAAGACGCTCCGCCGGGGAGAGACGGTTGCACCCCAACTGCATCGGCTCCCCTTCTGAGGAAACAGGCGGTGAAGCCGCATTGCTGAGGACTGAGGGAGGCTCGGGACTAGTTCTCGCAAGGCAAGGCGAAACAGAGCAAGAGGGAAATGACGAAGAGGGGCGGTTGCCTCTGTCCCTATGGCACTCCCGCAGCCGATTGTCCAGTTTAATGGCCAACGCAATGAGCTTGTCTAAACTGTCGGACTTGTCCCTAGCCGCAAGCTCATCCTTGACTGGATCTCCCAACCCTTTCAGATAAACCCCCTGGAGCGCCTCATCGTTCCAACCCAACTCAGATTCCAATGTACTGAACTCGATAGAGAACTCTGCTACAATGTTCGGGCCCTGGCGGAGAAACAGAAGGCGCTTGCCAGCGTCCATTCCCTTAGCTGGATGGTCGAAAACCTTCATCTCTGCCACGAAGTCTGAATACGAGGAACTAGCCAACGCTGAACTCTCCCAGACAGCTGCACCCCAAGCCCAAGCCCTCCTGATAAGCAGACCCACGATGTAGGCAATCTTCGACCTATCTGAATATGTTTGAGGCTGCTGTCTGAAAACCAGGGAGCACTGAAGAAGAAAGGAGCCGCATGATCTCAGGTCTCCGTCGTAGTGCTCCGGCGTGGGGACGGACGGCTCTGGGCTGGTAAGTGGAAGCCGGCTGTGGTGGAGGAGACCGGGAGCGGGTATCCGGCCGAATGGGCTGAGTCGGGCTGGTGTTCAGCTGACTCTCGATCCGAGACACGTTGACCGTGAGGGTCTTTAAAGGAGTCCACAACCTCCGGTAGCACCTGGTCATGCTGCCCCATGAGGTTACCCCGTTTGGCAAGGGCTTGGCGGAGATCTTCAGTGGTCTGGTGGAGGTGGTCTGAATCCCCTGGGTTCATGGTGGCCTCATCGTTCTGTTATGAGTTGCGGATATCGGACCCAAAAGCAAGACTCAGAGGTATTCGGTAACAGGTGTGATTATGGTATTTTTTGAAAAGGGGAGCGGGGAATGGAGAGGGCTGAGGTGGAGATGATCTAGGTGTGGACAGAGAGAGAGACCGGGGCAGACTGGATGATGGAGGGAGACCGATGAGGTGGGCTGGTGTGAGCTTGGCACGGAGTGAGCAGGTATGTAGATGGGCGCGGTCCTGAGGCACAAGGAAAAACAGAGTTAGACTCTCCAAAACAACCACGGGCATGAATGAACAAAAACAACAAGGACACGAGGAACAGCCTGGAAGTACTACCACGTGAGCGTGACGTAACGATCAGGCGATGAATGACTGACAAACCGTGACAACAATAACCTATGCAAGTAGTAAATGTAGGGTATATTGTGTCAGATTGGTGATTTATGACCCTAGTAGGCGAGGCTTCCAGATTGATTTGACAGCTGGGTGGGACTTCCGGTGTGACGTATGGACTTCCTGTATGATGTGTGTTAGGGCGGGACTTCCGGAATGACGTATGCATGTCCGGTGACTTTGTAATTTATGATTGCATTGATGTGTCCATGTTTGATGTTTTACAATGACTAATAAGTCATTGACTAATAAGACTAATAACAACTAATAAGCACCCTGGACACGTGTTATAACAGGGGGGTATAAACTTCCATGTTTTACAATGGGGATGTAGCATGGTGTTTTTCCACAAGCACAGAATTATGTGTGGGAAACTTACTTTTTTGTGTTAGATATAAAGAAAGGTTCTGGGCTTACGATTTGGAGAGTTTCTGCCCGTTCTTTATTTTAACAAGGGATGGGTCTTATGATCAGATCCGCCCGTAGTAACCACTGGTACAAACTGTTGTATCCACAGGTTGGAAATCATCCAGTGTTTCACACAAGGTTTCTAGTCCAACACAGCACTACAGTAAACACCGCATGAGCAATGCTATTATTTTGAAGGAAAAAGCAATGCCTAGGCCGACCACACATTATGACTAGGTTGATTCAATCATGGTTTGGCCTTAAAATAGAGTTAAAAATAAAAACAGTGATTCTGGTACATGTGTATGTATGAGCAATGGTGGTTTTTGTAATAAAAATTGTTTTTTTTAAGTCAGCATTAACTTTTAAGTTGCATTATATGGCGAAAGGTTACAAAGTTACCCGGAAGGTAGCGTATAAATTTGCATGAACAACGGTGAATCGCTGACAGGTAAAGATATGTTATTTCAGGTAATCAAAACATTTGTAAAGGCGTCTTATGAAATTGTACAACGGGATCAACGCGAGATTGTTTTCTTCACATTGGTAGAAATGTTTAACAGGCAACGTTGGTTAAAAAACTGTGGTATTTGCGAGTTTGAGAATACCGGTCTATGTTAGTGTGGGCGGAAGCTGTGACTTCCGGGTAAGATGTGCTGCATTCTCGTAATGACCAACTCGTGAAAACCGATTTTTGATTGTTGTATTATGGTCTTGTGTTTGTTAAATGTTGAAGAGATTAATGGCGATATGGTGACAATAGCCAGCGTTTATATGTAAGCGGATGAGTTTGTCTTTAATAGATCAAATTAAA
>JACXGI010015660.1:0-17101 GCA_016801175.1 Esox masquinongy | reverse complement strand
CAGGTACAGTAGTGTTGTTGTGTTCAGAGGGTGAAAGGAGAGTTGTATTTAAATATTGTTGTGTGAGGTAGTCAGGTACAGTAGTGTTGTTGTGTTCAGAGGGTGAAAGGAGAGTTGTATTTAAATATTGTTGTGTGAGGTAGTCAGGTACAGTAGTGTTGTTGTGTTCAGAGGGTGAAAGGAGAGTTGTATTTAAAAACGGTCAAATTGACCCATTTTAAGACTTTGATTTGTCTGAAATACCATTTAGGTTATTTTGATCTGCATGAAACTTGATGATATCCTCAATATTGTGTTTATGAACATATAAAACGAAAGGTGACCAAATTTAACAGTTTCAAGGGCCTCTAAAAAAAAATAGTTACATTCATAATGTTAGGGTCAAAATGACCCGGTGGTGGAGAACAGATGAAAATGATTGTTGAAAATCCTGCTGAGTACAGATAGAGAGTGGAAACTATACCTTACTACACCTTACTACAAGTCTCCTCAATACACACACGCACACACACACACACACACACACACACACACACACACACACACCCATGCCTGTCATGGTCAGTGTTTATTGCAGTACTTATACCAGGTCATTTGAGGTGATGAATTGTCACATGTTAGAGATACACCAATCAACCATAACATTATGACCACCTGCCTAATATTGTGTAGGTCCCCCTTTTGGGTCCCCCATCCACATGAATGGCAGGACCCAAGGTTTCCCAGCAGAACACTGCCCAAAGCATCACACTGCCTCTGCCCATAGTGCATCCTGGTGCCATGTGTTCACCAAGTAAGTGACACACACACCCGGCCATCCATGTGATGTAAAAGAAAACGTGATTCATCAGACCAGGCCACCTTTTTCCATTGCTCCGTGCTCCAGTTCTGATGCTCACGTGCCCATTGTAGGCGCTTTCGGCAGTGGACAGGGGTCAGCATGGGCACCCTGACTGGTCTGCGGCTACGCAGCCTCATATGCAACAAACTGCGATGCACTGTGTGTTCTGACACCTTTCTATCAGTACCAGCATTAATTTTCCCTGAAATTTGAGCTACAGTATCTCGTCTGTTGGATCGGACCACAAGGGCCAGCCTTCGCTCCCCATGTGCATAATTGAGCCTTGGCCGCCCATGACCTTGTCGCCAGTTCACTGCTTTTCCTTCCTTGGACCACTTTTGATAGGTACTGACCACTACAGACCGGGAACACCCCACAAGGGCTGCAGTTTTGGAGATGCTCTGACCCAGTCGTCTAGCCATCACAATTTGGCCCTTGTCAAAGTCACTCAGATCCTTACGCTTGCCCATTTTTCCTGCTTCTAACACATCAACTTTGAGGACAGAATGTTCACTTGCTGCCTAAAATATATCCCTCCCACTGACAGGTGCCATGAACTTGATTATCAGTGTTATTCACTTCACCTGTCAGTGGTCATAATGTTATGGCTGATCTGTGTATTTCACCCACTGAGACCCTTTTTTAATGTCTAACATCACACACACTAAAAGTTAAATCACCCCTCACCTTTCACAAACACAAGCTATTATTACCTTTGTTATTACTGGAACTGAACTTTTCTCGTAGGAAAGGCTTTGTTGTGTAGTGGCTGGGAGGACCCATATATTTCATACAGTATATTCTCTAGAGTAGTTCACATCAATAACTGTGACACAAGACCAGCATGTCGTGTGAGAGACAAACAGCACGTGGTGTGAGAGCCTTCCCAGTTACCTCTCCTCTGTCAACATCCTCATGGCTTATTGTGCAGAGAAGACCAGCTCTGCTCCATCTGATTCCCTAACTTTCGATTTGTGTGTAACATGTTTTGACCAGAAACATTGAAGTTGTCACTATGATCTTATGATGATATTATAATATCATCATAAGTTGTCACTATGATCTTATGATGATATTAAGATATTATGATGATAATATCTAGACATTATTAAGCAGAACATTGTCTAAAAAGTATTGGTCAATTTTGCCCATCATAGCAAATAGAGATGCACTTCTGTTTTTGGGGTAAAAAACGAGTGTTCATCATAAGGTAAATGTGGTCTAAATGGACTATATAATAAAATAAAACTAGTAAATGTTATAATTTATATGAGTAATGAGTTGGTTATGGATGTCAAACACATTTATTTGCAGCTAAAATATCAATAGTGAGTACTGGGTAGTGATTTATCACCCCGGGTCAATTTGACCCGCTAACATAATGAGTGTAACCAAAATGTTAAAATAACACAAGGGTTAAATAGTGTTGTATGAGGTAGCCAGGTACAATCACAGGGTAGGACCAGCTCACCTCCCTGTTTATGTGGATGTGGGGGTTTGATGTATGGCTGTGTTTGTGTGTGAATGTGACTGTGTGTTTGTGTGGCATTTATCCTATATTCCCATTCTTACTGTTGGTTTTCTTTGAGATTGTTGAAAGCCAAGGAGGTTGCCAAGATCAAGTGCTTGTGTTCATTTGTGTGTGTGTTTGGTATCCTAATGCCTTCTGATGTTTAATTCATTAACAAGGCTTGTGAGACGTGCAAACAGAGGCAAGCACAACACATCTGACCGATTTACAAGACAGAGATCCAGGGAGACTGTGACTCACTCAGATCCATTACGGTGTGTGTAAATATATGTACAATGCCTCTCAATAGTCCCCTTGGACGTTTCCACAACATGAAATCAAAATGGATTTAATTAGGAGCTTTTGCCACAAAACAAAAAATGTCCATAATGTCGAAGTGAAAAATAACATCTGCAAATTGTTCTAAAGGAATTACAAATAAATAACAGATAATAATTCATTATGTAAGTATTCACCCTTTAGTCAACATGTGGTAATGGCACATTTGACAGCAATTGCCACCATGAGTCTATTTGGGTATAGGTTTCTACCAGCTTTGCACATCTGGACACAGCTGTCAGCTCTGGCGTATGAAGAAGGAGGAGCGGACTGCGGAGTCGTTCTGTTCAAGGTATTCATTTAATGAGCTGCACTGTGCTCGTAAAGGCGAGACAATAACACACAAAGACAAAGGGAGCAAAGGGAACATATATACTGGGGGAAATGGCTGGATGATGATCAGGTGCGCTAAATGAGACAACAGGTGTGTTGAGTTGATGAAATGGGCGGTGGTGTCAGAAAGCCGGTGACGTGGAGCGCCGAAGCCTGCCTCCTGCTGGGGGAGCACTGGAAGCAGATGGCGCAGGTGTCACAACAGCAATTTCTTAAATCAGCTCCAACTAGCTCCGACTTGTATGGGCACCTTCGGTGAACAGCAATTTTCAGCTCTTCACATGTTCTCAATTGGCTTGAGGTCCAGGCTTTGACTGTGACACTCCAAGACATTCACAGACTTGTCCTGAAGCCACTCCAGCGTTGTCTTGGATGTGTGTTTCCTGTGGTTGTCATATTGAAAGATGAATCTTCACCCCAGTCTGAAGTCCTGTGGGCTCTGAATCAGGTTTTCCTCGAGGACATGTCTGTATTTTTTCTCCATTCATCCTTTCATCAATCCTGATCAGTCTCCTAGTCCCTGCCACTGAGAAACATCCCCATAGCATGTTGCTGCCACCACCGTGCTTCACAGTAGGATGCTTCACATATGAATTTCTTCCACTTGGACTCAGGGTCTCACACAGGCCTTCTAGCAGACTATAGCTAAGTTTTGATGTGAGTTTTTGTTTAGCAATTTTTGTGATGCACCTGGGCTGTTGTTGTTTCCAGCTCAGCCGTGGAAGGCTGTAACTCCTTGGCGGCCACCCTGACTTGTGCCCTTTTTGCCCAAATGCTAGTTCTTGAGGATGGTCTGTTCTAGACCAATTCACAGCTATGTCATATTCTCTCCAGTTCTTAATAATGTGCTCCAGGGATATTTACTACCCTGAAAATGTTCTTATATCCTTTGGTTGTGTTAATGTTTTTTTTCTTCTTGAGTTGTATCTTTCTTATATTTCCACTTGCTTTGGCATCAATACCCTCAGTTTTTCTTTCCCCATATTACACTGAGGGAGGACTTTTTGGGCTAGCTGCTTGTGGTGGGCACACACACACAAAAACACAAACACACACATATTCTCTGTTACAGTCAACTGCAGTAGTTTCCTTACTGCAGTAGTTTATCATACTCTAGGCTTCTGTGGAGTGTAGTAAAGCATTATCCGGCTGTAATTGAAGAGATTATGAAATAAGGAGGACAGTATTGTATGTCTTGATTGTATGGCTTCATCTCTTCAAGATGGTCTAGCAATTACAGTGACTATTATCTGTAGTTATGTCATTATTTGACCTCTCTCTCTCCATTGCTACTACTCTTCAGTGTATGCACTGTAAAATGTTACTGGCATTCAGGGTAGCCCTTTCCCAGTAAATCTTGGATAATGTCTTGGTTTTCTTCTAACCCTTTTGTACAGACAGACAGACAGGCAGTCAGACAGACACACACATACACACATCCATCTCATTCACACACAGCCTAAACACAGCCAATTTGACCATACCGGGAATTATAGTGCAGCCATGCATTCTGGCCCGGAATATATCATAGTTATTAAGACAGGGCTTTGTTAGCAACAAGTAGAACATTTGCCAAGCTAAACCAAAGAGGCTCTAAATGTAACGTTAAAAGTTTTTGCACACACAAAAGCTGATCAGTGTTCTTCATTCTTGCACAGCCGTTCTCATCACAAGCTAGTGAAGTTAATGCCAAACTGTATAAAATACATATTACTAAGCCCACGAATGATGACCCTCATGACAAGGAGGTCATAGCAGAGTCTACTGGCACAACTCCAGGACCATCGTTCAAATGTTTGGGGTCATAGAAATGTCTTTGGTTTTGAATGGAAATCTATTTTTTGTCCATTAAGATAACATCAAATTGATCAGAAATACAGTGTAGACATTGTTAATGTTGGAAATGACTATTGTAGCTGGAAACGGCTATTTGTAATGGAATATCTACATAGGCAGCCATTATCAGGAAACATCAGTCTTGTATTTCAGTGGCATATTGTGTTTGTTAATCCAAGTTTATCATTTTAAAAGGTTAATTGATCATTAGAAAACCATTTATCAGTTATGTTAGCAAAGCTGAAAACAGTTGTGCTGATTAAAGAAGCAATAAATCTGTCCTTTAGACTAGTTTGGTATCTTCAGCATAAGCATTTGTGGCTTTGATTACAGGCTCAAAATAGCCAGAAACAAGTAACTTTTTTCTGAAACTTGTCAGTCTATTCTTGTTCTGAGAAATAAAGGAAGTTCCATGCGAGAAATTGCCAAGAGACTGAAGAGCTCATACAACGCTGTGTACTACTCCCTTCACAGAACAGCGCAAACTGGCTCCATCCAGAATAGAAAGAGGAGTGGGGCCCAACTGAGCAAGAGAGGTTCTCAACTGGCAGCTTCATGAATACCCGCAAAACGCCAGTCCCGACATCAACTGTGAAGAGGTGAAGAGGTGACCAGGATATTGGCCTTTTTTTAAACAGAGTTGCAAAGCTTAAGCTCTATCTCAGACTGGCAAACAAAAAGAAAACATTAAGATAGGCAACAGAACACAGACACTGGACAGAGGAAGACTGGAAAAAAGTGTTATAGGCAGACAAATTTTGAAGTGTTCGGATCAGAAAGAAGAACATTTGTGGGACACAGACCAAATGAAATTGTGCTGGAGGGGTGCTTGATGACATCTGACAAGCTTGGTGGAGGCAATATGATGGTCTGGGTGTGTTTTGGTGGTGGTAAAGTGTGAGATTTGTACAGGATAAAAGGGCCCTTGGAGAAGGAAGGCTATCACTCCATTTGGCAATGCCATGCCTTACTCTGTGGACGGCGCTTGATTGGAGCTAGTTTCCTCCTACAACAGGACAATGACCCAAAGCACAGCTCCAAACTATGAAAGAACTATTTAGGGAAGAAGCAGTCAGCTGGTATTCTGTCTATAAAGGAGTGGCCAGCACAGTCACCCTATTGAGCTGTTGTGGGAGCAGCTTGACCGTAATGATACGTAAGAAATGCCCATCAAGCCAATCCAACATGTGGGAGGTGCTTCAGGAAGCATAGGGTGAAATCTCTTCTGATTACCAAAAAAAATTGACAACCAGAATGCGGGTCTGCAAGGCTGTAATTACTTCAAATGGAGGATTCTTTGATTCTATTAGAATTATTATTTCAATTAAAAATAATTATTTCTAACCTTGTCAATAAGTATATTTCCTATTTTTTTTTGTTATATTTCCTATTCAAACTCATTTCATGCATGTTTTCTTGGAAAACAAGGACATTTCTAAGTGACCCCAACGTGTTGAACTGTGGTGTATATTCATTGTTTTCTTACAACCAGAAAAAGAACCAAGCAAGCCTACAGTAGTTCAGCCGGCCCACAATTAGAAGTGATGAATGTTGTTGCCCTCACTGGATTCAAACCTGGGTCTCCCTCATTAGAGGCTCTGCCTTTAACCACTATGCCATAGAGCTATATGTTTGCTGAATGTCGGTATAGCATCTCGACATTAGCTAATTCTGTCATGCATTAACATCACGCCAAGCTTGAAAGTTTTGCTAGACATCATTAATCATTGTGTTAAATTATTGTGACCAACGTTTCTTTTATTAAGTTTACCTCCACCACAAATAGCATCTATGAACTGTATGGCTTTTGCCACTGGCCGTTTTAACAGCTTATTAGCCAGTAATCGGCTTAGTAGTATCATCTAACTAACTAATTGGAATAGTCATAAGAATTGAGAAATTGCTAGCGAGACTGAAGTTGAACTTTACACTGCCAAAGCTATTACAAAATCGTTTGTTTTTCAATTATTCCTGAATGACATTGATACAATAACTATCAATATAGGTGACGATAACTGACTTTTTTGTCAAGTGAAAAGACGAGAGAATCGTGGAAACCCCTACCCTTTTACTGCCCAAGGGGAAATGGGCAGAAATAGTCGCAAAATAACCATAAACAGTTTTATTTTAGGCTTACTGTAACGTAGCTACTGATGGTTGTAGCCAGCAAAGTTTTTGTCTATCCGGAACAAATCCTAATGCATAATTTGTTTTGACTGTGACAAGATTCGAACATAGGGCCTCTTGTTTGGCAGTCCGTGTCTCTAACCACTATGTTATTTAACAAGACTCGCTCGCTCGCTCGCTCACTCGCTCACTCCCTCCCTCCCAGAGACATTCGCACATCGCCAGCTCCGCTTATCCGGTCCGGCAAAAAGCATAACTAACAAAAAACAATCAAGGGCTTGATGTGGAGTTGACCAGTTGAATCAGAGCTCCAAAAAAGTCAGATATTTGCAAAGTGTGTAATAATTAATGTTTCATTCATGAAACTGTACTAGTTACTAAGCCAGTGTTTCGGGAGGTACTGTACTACAGTAGACCGTTCGCCGAAGCATCTAGGCTCTAAACTTAACATTAAATGTTTATGCACTGACCAAAGCCAATCGGTGTTCCTCATTCTCGCATAGCTGGCTAAATAGTTATTTGCTCAGATGAAATGGTATAGTAATACATTATTTTAGCAAGACAGCGAAGATTAGCCGACAAACGGTGTTCTGCGTCCCTGAATGGGTAGTGGTAAATGCACCTCTCAGATTGTACCTCAAACACAATGTCTGCGCCAACATTTAAGAAAACATTTCTATGTATAAACAATGACCATAAACACATTACCGAATTATTTTTGGCAACAATACCACAACATACCCACAATTCCTCTCTGAAACCAGTAATACAAAGACACACACACACACATACACACGCACACACACACACACACACACACACACACACACAGTTGATAGGAGGTTCCTGAAAGAGGGAACTCCAGTTTATGTACACTGGATGTGTGAGTGACCTCGGGTCTTCACAGACCTTTACACATGTAGGAATAGTCATTATGTTAGGCCCGTTTATTTGTATGAAATACAGTACCAGAACCTACAGTGTACTCCATGATGATTGGCACCTTTTCTGCTCACTTTTACTAAGGGGGCAATAATGTTGTAGGGAACTGTACTGCATGGATAGGTAAACATGAAAACATTATTTCTCCTTTTCTCTTTCTTTACCTCTTTCTCTTCTCAATTTCCATCTCTTGCTGAATAATCTCTGAGAGCCATCACCATGGTAACTAGAGTTGTTAACAGTACACCACACACACATATATATATATACATACATACACTCACACTATAATTGAGTTTTTTTCCTAGCAGTGTTCCACTTTTTATTTATGTAATTTTACAGGTCTGATTTACATGTGATGTGCTTGTTGGGACTGTTGTAGCTATGATACAGAACAGAAATAAATTGTGCAGGTGCAATGTATGAAAGCAACAAGAGTAATTATTGACTGTTGTCCTGTCACTTTTAAACTGAACTCTGCATGTAACTATTGGTGGTGTTCACTCTAGCATGAAATCCCCATTGACGTTTAATGTATTGTGTAGCACCACGTTGTTGTGATTAACCAAGGACAGTGGACAGTGGGCCTCAGTGCAGACCGCAGACTCTGGCTTAGAAACGGTCATTCATCCACTGCCAGAACCCCACCGCTTCGACCTGCTGGTGAAAAATCCTGAAATAGACATCCACAGTGTGTGTGCAAAGAGCCATCTAACCACACCTCCCAGGGTTTTTTCCTCTCTGGCTACCCAACTGGCCTCAGGTCAGGAGTAGGGAAACATGGTCACTTAAGTCATTATCAGCTCCTTCATTGGGTCTGTGCATGGGCTTGGGTAAGGGTTTTTTCCTGACTACATCACCTGACTTACAAACAATCTGGGCTGTAGCCAAGCGACAATCAGTAAGAGGCTTGAATCACATTATACCAACACACCCACATATAGTTGTTTTTCTTTATGAGGACCAAAAATAAAAAGCCATACCCCCTAATGGTTGACATCAACTGTAATTCAAACCCTATTTTTAAACATTAACTTTTCATCTCTGAGATCAGGAAGCAGCTTCCCTCTGTTTATCACATTATGGCTTACAAAAGCAATAACTACACTTTTAATTAGCAGAGTGTGTTTTCAACTCCTCACCAAACACACATACTTGGCTCTCCTTTCCCTTCACTCTCTCCACTTCTTCTGCATGATCTGGTCTTTACACTTGGAGGAGTACATCATTACATCATCGTCTCACCTCAATAACACCCAGCTTCCTTCTGGCGCCTTGTAACACAGTAAAATCCTTTGATTAGGTTGGCATGTGTGGGATGAAGCTGAGACCTAATGGCATGTGACAAACTGATGTTTGGTCATTTATCTCAGTGATCACTTGGGTGGCATCCTGAATGGATCACTCTGTCTCTGCACACTAGGGAGATGGGGTTAGTGCCAAAGTGTTTTAACTTGTTATAGACTACACATTGTCATACAGCAATTTTGTTTTGAACTTGGTTATGGCATGATGTTTGGAGGCCCATTATCTGGTTTCATTCACCATATTAAAAATCCAGTTACTCATGCTAACAAAATGAACCTTTATCCACATCTTTTTCCATATTTTAACAACTGCATTTATTACTAAATCACAATATTAACAATGTTAATGCATTTTATTTAATGGTCACTTTTCAGGGTGCAGTACATAGATATCATCATAACCAGTGCATCAATCAATGCGCAATTTCAAATCAAAAGTCTAGATGAGTTAAGACAGACGAGGAGAGATGGTTTTGCGTCCAAATACCATGCGTCCAAAATTACCATGTAATTTTGGAGACTTGATAACCCCAAGATTCACCCAACTTTTGCAGTTCTCCAACTGTGTTTTTACTTATTTTATCGCAGCATACGTTTGTTTAAACTTCATAATTAACAATAGTGGAAATGGGAATTGTCAGCCATGTTGCTATTTATTTTTTAGAAATTGCATTGTTTTTAAAGGAAAACAACCTTTTGTCTTTGTGTGTTGTTTGACCTTCCCTTTGTTCATTGACGATTAAAGGAGTGTGTCATCTCATGGCATGTGTGTCATCTCATATTCTCACCCCAATGAAACAAGAAGTCATGGATGAACACCTTATGAAGTCATGAACACCTTATGAAGTCATGGAAGAATTCCTTATGACTCAAATTAAGAAGGGTCCATGGGCAGATACTTATGATTGTTTTTATTTAAAAATATTTGGTAAGGGTGCCAATACTTGTGTCATACTTTTTTGAGAAAATATAGATTTCCTAGATTTTTCTAAATTAATTAGTTAAATTGATCTATATTGATTGTAAGATCAAGCTGATAGCGATGCCATTTTTTCTAATACTTTTTTGTGCATCTTTATTAAGGGGACAAGAACCTCTGAAGGGCGCTGCAAATGGTAGCAAAACATGAATGCACAAGGAAATGGGGAAAAATAAATCAATAAATTATGTTTGAGAATCGATTGCAGTTTGTTCATGTAGTTTGGGGCAGAGAACAGAAAGGAATGATAGCCAAAGAAAGTGCAGACATTAGGAATCACCAGTGTGAGCTCTATTTTCCTGGTTTCCATTCGGTTGGCAGATGTTGCGTAAGTAAGTTTAATGCTTTCTATTCTGATGCATGTCCAGATTGTGCAGTTTACTCTCTGTAGTGGTTTTATTTCCACAACTAATGAAACCTTGTGCGGTAGTCTTGGGTGAGTCTTAGAACAACTGCAACCATGCAAAGGCCATAGTCAGTCTAGTCATTAAAACAAACCACGACCAACATTGTGCTTGGTGTGTGGCCTTCACACTGTCTGGTCCAGTGCATGTGTACCCCTGCAGCCTGGCTTTGAATCTGGCATTTTTACATTTTAATGTGCCCATAAACTCGACATCCAGTCTTAATTAGTATGTTGACATGATATGTTGGTTAGCTATCATCTTAATCACACACCAAGATATGAATCCCAATATATACTTTTATTAATATAAATAACACTAAACATGAACAATTGCTCATGAACACATTACCACAGATGTTATTGACTGCAGTGAATCCGGTGAGGTACAAAACATGGCCCAACATCCCCAGATCAGTGTGAATGTATAGCTGGCTACATTTGTAGCTAATGCAAGTGAGTGCTTTTGTAAATAGAAATAACATTAACATTGACTAGCCAGTAACTGCAGTGCATATTACTAGTTAGTCAGCTATTCAAAAAAGACAAAAACATGTACTGATCGAGCTTTGAGATTAGCACAAACTACTTAGACGTACAGTCAGGCTCTGCAGACCTGCCTAGGTTTTTTGATGGTGAGACGTTACAGCTCAAACAATTTGGGTGAATCTGGCTAATCCAATGGCTCCCCGGTGAAAAGGTGTGAAAATATCAGGAGAGAAATGGTCGCTGCACACCAGGCTCTTCACTTTAAACTTTTTTTTCCATGCTTGCCTTGGCTCTCAAAGAAGTCAATTTCTGCCTGACTCCTGGGTTTTTTGTGGAGCTGAATAAAGGTAACTTGCATGAGGCTCCATGCCAGTGGGTCCCAACTCCAGTATGTGAGTGCCCCCAACCGCACACATTTGTTGTAGCCCTGGCCAAGCATACCCAATTCAACTCAATGAGAGCCTGATAATAAGTTGACAAGTTGAATCAGCAGGGCTTGGCTGGGGCTAAAATGAAAATGTGTACTGTTGTGGGTACCCGAGGACCAGAGTCGCGTACCACTGCCATGGCCAGCGTGACAATGCCGGTAATACAGATGTCTACTAAATTTTGCTGGATTATGTACAAGGAAATAATATGCATTGGGAGGAGAATTCAGTGAACAAAACCTTTCATTGGTTTATCAAAATAGCAGGCAGTGCACGTTTATGAACACTTTTTTGGAGGTAATAGTACCTATCAAAGTACTGAAGTGACATTTAAAAGAGAATTGCAATGTTACTTTTAATCTCTTTAAGATAGGTCACACCACCACCCAACTCAGTAGAAGTAAATACATTCTTGTCAATGAATTTGTTACGAGTAAAAAAAAATGTGCTATAAGGGAGACAATACAAATAAACATCAGAAGCCTTGGGTAACGAAGGCTTCATGGCACAGACGGCTGTTATTTTAATTATTCTTTGAATAGGTATGGTTTCATGGTTTTCCGGGTTTCTGAAAATGGGGATAGGCTCTGCTATAATAGCTTCAAGGGGAAGCTGGTTCCACCATTGGTGCCCACAAGTGGCAGATTAAAGATTCCTCTTGATGCTCCGGAAGTTCCATGGTTTTGGAACGGATGCAGGCTTTAACTGGAGCCAATTGAGTGTTGAGCTTGAGCTGGTGGGTGGAGCAGAGATGTCAGACAGACAAGCGGAGATGCTATTGCCACCTAGGTGTCAGCAAAACTCTCTTTGAACTTTCACAGACTCTCTGTCAAACAAAGTTAAACTATAAACATGAAGTAAAGCAGACACCGACCTCAAACATGGACCTCCGGCCGGGCACTTCTCTTTTTCTCTTATACTCACACACACCAACGGCAAAGGGCCAGCCATTCGGCAACTTACAGGGAAGCCCTTAGCTGTCAGTCTGAGTGTGTGACACAAGATAGTTCTTCCTTCCCCTCATTTGTTACTGACTTTTTGGATTCTCAGTCCATGCCACAGGGAGGAGAGGAAAATAGAAAGGATGTGATGCTTCTTGCCATTGTCAGAAAATTGCCTTAGCGAGTCTTTTAAACAGCACAGTGCACACATGCATCCACAGGCAGGAGCTGGAGGGAGGGAGTGAATATTGGTCTGAGTCGGTGCTGAGGTTCTAGATGGTGTGTAATGTGTCTGTGCTGTTCTGGGTCTTTGCCCTTCTCACAGCTCTAGGTGCAGCAGCAGACAGACAGGCACACACACACACACACACACACACACACACACATACCGACACATTCCAATACATGCACATACACACACACGCATGCATGCATGCACACACACCAGAGGGCACATACACACACAGAGAAAGAAAGAAAGAAAGTGAGAAGGAGCTGTTTCCAGGGCTCCGACCGTCGTGGAGATAATCCCTTTATACACTTCTTCCAGTCGCTCTCTGGAATGGGTTATGCTATGTGTCTGTTCACAGCTTCACAGCATGGCCAAGCTCTGCCATTCTACCCATGGCAACATGGAGACAGAGAATGACAAGAGAGTACAAGAATGGCTGAGGGTGGTGGAGAAGGTGGGAGAAAGAGAAGACAGAAGAGGAGATGGAGAGAGAATGCAGATGGAGCCAGGGAACTAAGGCCCTTGGAGATCACTCGTCCAGCTAACACCACATTTGAGCTGTCAGGCATCAGACCCGCAAGCTGTCTGAGGGAAGGCCTGGACAGAACCCAGAGACGAATCCTAGTCCTACAAGATCATATACCCACAATGGCCAAAATGGAGAGGAACGTGACCATTCTCTTGTTATGTTATTCTGAGGCGGCCAAGGCTTGCATGTGGGCCAGAAAGGAAGAGGTGCAAAACGAAACATTCAAATTAACACATTCCGGAATCCTCACACCGGTGACTCACCCTAAACCTACTACTGCTGTGTTTGCGTCAAGGCCCGAGCGACATGATGAAACCTGGCTTACTCACTGTCTCATATACTGTATGTGTGGTTACACGGGAATGTTATGACCCATTTGGTTGGATGGAGGCGTCAGGTTCGCCAGACCGACTTCACTGATTTTCATCATGCTTTCCCTTACAGTAGCTGTAGTCATTTTATGATTGTACGTTTTAATTCCTGTTAGCCTATACGCTGGATTGCATCATGTCATCTTCCACTTCACTCCGACTCTCGACCTTTATCTAGCAGGAGTCATAATACTACATGGGATTCAAAAACCCAAGCGGAGCAAAGGGAGTCAAAGGAAAGATACAAAAACAGTATTGAAATATAAATGAAACCATAGTATAGAAATAAAAGCTATATGTATCTCGAGCTGAGGAAGTGCTGAACTGAGCTGAGGGGCAAGCCAGACTGAACAGGTGGTATTTGGGACTTTGGAAAGGGAGAGTCGGAGGTGTGGGTGGCCGGTGGGGGGAGGGAGTCCCCGGCCCCCGTGCTCCAGTCTGGTTCCCGGGATGACGAGTGGTCCAGAACCTGAGGAGACAGTGGAGGGCGAAGTGGAGGACGTCAGACTGGGATGAGGTATCGGTATGCTATTGTAGGTGAGGTGGAATTTAACGCGGAGCCAGTGGTGTCGGTGCTGAGTGGGGGTGATGGGTTTCCAGGGTTTGAGACTGGTGAGAACATGAAGCCTATCCAGTGGGATTCGCCATCTAACGTTATATCATTATCTCAGTCCAACCCATTGTCACTGCCTGTGGTTCTGTCCAACATAACAGAAACATGGGAGCACTGATTATATGACAACACGTTCAACCAGTGTGGGGTAGTACATTCTGACAAACTGGGCCACAGTGTGGCTTAGCAGGTGCTCCGTGGCCGACCAGAAGGCCCTGCAATGGGTGGTGAAAACTACCCAACGCATCACTGGTGCCCAGCTTCCTTCCATCGCAGACCTCCAGCACAAACGGTGTCTGTGCAGGGCGCGCAGGATCATCAGGGACCCTTCACATCCATGCCACAAACTGTTTGCCCTCCTACCATCAGGCAAGCGGTACAGGTCTCTTCGGTCCCACACCAACAGGCTCAGGAACAGTTTCTTCTCATCCACTGTAACCCTGCTGAACTCTGTGACCCAGAGAACTCTGTGACCCAGAGAACTCTGTGACCCATCACTTACCATACCCCCCCCCGCCTCTCAGGTCCTTGTTGCACTACTCCCTTGTACTACTCTCACACTGCCTTGCAAAGCCTGATAATGGAAGTGTTCAGTGGTTACAGGTACGTGTCTACCTCAGGAACCTCACCGCTGCTATCCCTGCATTTCAGTTGCACATGCACCGTACATTCAATTTGTCTCTTTGCACATTTAGTATTGCCATTGTACTTGCTTTTTTACAGTTGTTACACACGTCTACCTCAATGACTCTAGTGCTGCTGTCACTGCATCATGGTTGCTCATGGTATCCTACTACAATACTCCATTTGCCTCGTTTGCACATCTTGTGTACCATTTAGAAGTTGCCATTTGTACCCGAACAACTGTTATCCCACTTGTAACATACACTATACCTAATACTTGTAAACTTTCTGCCCTCCTCTATTTGCCTTATTTGCACATTTAGTATTGCCATTTGTACTGCATTTGACTTCATTGCACATTTACACATTCCACTTGTAATATACATATACTTAATACTTGTAAATACTTGTACATTTTCTGCCCTCTATTTGCACTTCTGGTTAGATGCTAACTGCATTTTGTTGTACTGTATTTGTACTGTTCAATGACAATAAAGTTGAATCTAATCTAATCTGGTTCCAGTACTTGTGTAGTCATCTATTCCCAAATTCTCACAATACCTTATAAGTTTTGATACCTCGCTTTTACTCAAAATCTACACACATATGCTATGTATTCTGTACATAAACACACACACACGCGCACACACTCAGAGCAGAGAACACCATTTCCCCACATCCACAAAAGCGTCCTCTTTGTTATGGGGAGGACTTCCACCATCAAGTGTCTGCCTGGCTTCGCTGTATCCTGTCTGATGTGGATAGATATGGAGCACCAAGGTGCTGAATTATGGATTACATGAATTTGTCCAATAAGAAACTATTCCAGTGCAAAGCGGTTTCCTGCTGTGTGCCCTAATGAATGTGAAGTAGAAGTGCTGTAATTACAGAATCAGAGAGCAGCTGCCAGTATCAACACAAACAGTGGTCTGCCTTGATTGATCCTTTTGACGGTTTCAAGTGTCTCTTCCTTTCTGCTCTGCAACTGATCCGCGGTATTTATTAGTGCCTCTGTTTGCGTGCGTTTCAGGACCCGAGAAGCAAACACAAGTTTAAGATCCACACGTACGGCAGTCCGACATTCTGCGACCACTGTGGCTCCCTGCTCTACGGACTCATCCACCAGGGGATGAAGTGCGACAGTGAGTCCACCTTTTTCACTACACCTGTGTCAGTCATTACTCGCTAATACTGCCCCGTCTTTCTAAGGAACCCCGTTAACCGCCTGTGGGGAGCGGCTGCGCCCCTCCATCCAGGTCTTGGGCCTCTCTCCCTCCAGGCTTTTGACAGGTGTGGGAAATCAGCATGCCGCCGCAGGTCCTGCACAGCCTCACACTGTGGGTCCCGCCTCCCCTTGGGTCTCAGCTGGGCCGTAGTCTTTATATTGATTCCCTGTGCCTTTCAGTGTGTGTCTTTTGCTGGCCTTTCTGTCCATTGTCTTTGTTTGAACCAATCTGCGCCTTACAGGTGTACGTTTGTGCATGTTTGAGTGTGTGTTTGTGTCTATATCCGTCTGTGTGTGTTTGTGTGCGTGCGTGATCCATGCCAGTGTGTGCACGTGGGGTCCCTGCGGATGCTAAAACCTGAGAGATGATCACCCACAACATTTTTGGGCAGTTCCCAATAGGGAAAATTCACTTTCTGGCTAAATAACAGGTAATAATTAGGCATAATGTTGGAATAGGAGTAACTTAAGCAAGTAGCATGTTAGAGCTAGATTGTGATTTGGCGTTAAACTCAGGTTGTTGAAGTTGATGTTAGGGTTAGATAACGGTTAGGGGAAAGTTAAGGATCTGGGTTAGGTTTAGGGCCATCAACAGGGAACATGGATTTGTGGGTCAGGGTTAAATCTCAGGTCCCCACATGGATAGAAATGCAAATGCGTGCGTGCGTGCATTAAGAGGACATGCTTGTATGTGGAATTATTGACTGCTGGTTCTGTTCTAGAGATGGCTAGTAATGAGGCCAAATGGGAATAGCTTTACTGTTCACGGGGATGCACATGTAATTCAGGGCAGCTAGAGGATTCTCTATTTGCCATACTGGAGCTGCCCCCGCTCTGTCCCTCCCTGTGACTCATTGACTAATTTCTCTCTCATTCACGTCCCCTCTCCTCTCTCTCCTACATCTACTAACCCCCCCCCCCGCTCTCCATCGCTCTCCATCTCTCTCTCCTCCCTCTCTTACATCTATTAATCCCCCACTTCTCCTGCTCTCCATCTCTCTCTCCTCTCTCTCCTACATCTACTAACCCCCC